>APFE030311652.1:0-27127 GCA_000404065.3 Pinus taeda | reverse complement strand
ACACCATGAAAACTACCTAGAATTCATTCAATATGTACATGGAGAACTTGACTCCTTTAACAATGACTCTGCCCTCAAATCCATGCAAAAATCAAACCTCAAGTCTCGGCCTGGTGAGGGCATAAGGTCTACATTAACTCACATTTTCTCCACCCTATAGGTCTCCTCTCCTTGTATTCTTACTAGAGATTACTGCGGCCTATTTTAGGGAGTGTAGTGTTGGAAATACTGAGAGGGGGGTGAATCAATATTTCTTTTCAATTTTTACTTTTTCTAGTTAGATCACTTATATTTAGAACAAAAAAATTAACAATAGAAGTAAACATTTTTATTAATATAATCTTTATAATGAATTAAGTACAATATGGGTAGGGCTCCAACCCTTAACGAAGACACCTAGGCTCCAACCTGGGATGTGCTAAGCACCTACTTGGAATTTTTTGAGGCTACAACCTCTAGGGCACCAACCCTCTCTTGTCAAGGCACCAACCTTGGATTTAGGAGCACCAACTCCAAGGACACCAATCTTTCCAATTATGAGGCACAAACCCCAAGGGCTCCGACCCTGTCTTGTTAAGGCACCAACCTTGGATTTAGGAGCACTAACTCCAAGAATGCCCCGAACAAACATTTAAAGTTTGCTTTTAACCATGCTCAAGTGTGGGCAACGATGCCTTAAAGATGCTCCACTTCAGTGCTTCCAAATAGACTCCAAATATCCATATCCAAGTTTTTGTGCTTCTACAATCTGAATTTTGTTGTCTCCACAATTAGAATTAAGAGGTCTTCATAGTCCAAATCCAGAGAAAATTCCACTGAAATTTATTTCTCGCTATCTCTCTTCAAATTCGAGTTCCTTTGTATCTTTGTCTTCTTCTTAAGTCATTGCCATCCAATATTTCAACATCATGACATTCTAATGAAATGGTGAGAGGTTGTGCCTTACTGTTACTATTTTTCTAAGTGACCAGCATCAACCTGAGCTATATTTGACTGCACGACATTCTTATTTCTATAGTCCTTTTTAATGAATCCATCGAGTTGACAATATTACTGCAATCAGAGATTTTGCACGTCATCCCTTTGAAACTTGTGATTCAACGGATACAATATTACATTAAGTTATGTCATAGTGGTGTATTCGGGTCTGCAATAATATCACAATCACAGTTTTTAATGTTACATCCCTTTATGAATTGCGATATGAAAGTTCCAATAGGTGGATGCGATATTTCATTACGGCTGTTACCATAAATTGTTCTTGTCCATATATTATATCATAATCAAAGTTTTAATGTGAAAAGCTTTCATAACTTGTGAAGATTTCGATACAGTGGATGCGATATTAATTAGGGCATGTTATAATGGGACCATCAGGTCCGCAAGTCATATCGCAATCAGGGATTTTAGTGTAGCAACAAGGCTTTAAGACTCGTGATGCAGTGGATGCTATATTTCAATAGAGGCATATTGTAATAGAACCGTCGGGTCTGTAAAGCTCCTCTGGTTTCACTGTTTTCTTCCTTTAGCACTTACTCTTGGGTATACGTGATAAGTGTAGTTTTTCTTCCCTTTAGCACTTACCTTTGGTCATATGGGATATGCTCCGATAAACTTCTTCTCTTGCTTTCGATATGCTTCTCTTGCTCCGATAAGTCTTCCTTTGACTTCCGACAGCTCTTCTTTGATGTCTCTTGTTCTTGGCTTCTGATGGATTCCTTGATGGCTTTCATACTTGGCTTCTTGCTCTTGTTACTGCATGGACCTGTGTCTCCTTGGCTTCACATCATCATTTAGTATCGCAGAATATTCCCATGTTGAAACCAACGATAATCTAGATCAACACCTAGTAGCCTACTCAACCTCCCTAAACAAGCCTTCTATCCACCTGCACTTGCAACACAACACTTCAGCCTGCAACATAGAAAATACCAAGAAATTTTATGTGCAAGACACCTTTCACCTACTCGGCTTAGTCTCAATTAGACCCTCTCTCCCTCACTAGCTGCATCTACCCAAGCAGTTTTGAACTTACGACTCTAAATTTTGTGCCACTTTATCATGCCCAAGGCTTAGGTCACTGACCGTAACTCCGTGACACTTCAAGAAATGAAATATAACATCAGAATAATGATACACATGTAATTAATTGAACAAGGACTTGATGAGACCCCTACTAGCCATGACATGCATTTCATCAAACATGTCACAAATATAGATTTTACATGTTTAAACAACATATCTAAGCATAGGGGTCACATACTTATTTGAGAATCTATTAGGAAACTGGCTCACAAAAGGATAGAAAAGATAGGTCAACGCCTTAGAATTCAGCCTCTTCAAGGGGGCAACCTCCTTTACATTAGATTTACTGTTGTTTATATTTCAATGTTGAAAGTAGTATCATTGTGAGTCTTGCCTTGGTAGTCTCAGATAGTTTAAGACTCTATACCAAACACCAAGGTTGTGGAAAAACAAATGGAATTCCATGGGGTGAAGGCCAAGCATAAGCAGCCAACATATTCACTATAAGTTGTAATCACCATGGTTATCATCACTAAATTTATCATAAAAGTGAAGCGACATGACTCGAGCATAGTGGAGGTAAGAAATTTAAGTAAACTTTACATTCCATCCTACTTGAGATGAGTGACAGAGAAACATAAATTGCATAGATATATATGAAAGAAACTATCCAATTTCGTGGAGTGCTAAAAATTGTTTTTTCAAAAAGAAATTCTAAATTTAACTTTATTTCTTTAAAAGGGTTATTCAAAGGGTAAGGCACAAATTTGAATGCCACTAAAACCTATCATCCACACATATATAGGTAGGAAAGAATATCTAATAATATAGTTGAAGAAATACTCAAAATGTGTGTGAGTGTGATGGACAAGCCATTCATGATGAATAATTATATACATAGTTGGATTTTCCTACAATAATGGTTATTTGAGTTGCCATTAAAAATGACACTATTTAAACCAATATATCATAGGGAGTGTAGTTCTCAAATCATAATTAGTATAATGTATCACAAAGGTGGTCCTCGGGTTTGATATGATGAAGGATATGGAAGAGAAAATGATTAAAATTAAACATAATTTGAATATTTGAGCAAAATAGGACTGGTTGTTTTTTATCTTGCATTGACTACATCTATGCATGTGAAAACTGAGTCTTCGTGATAGATTTGGTGCATATCATATATCATATTTTAAGGAGGTTCCAACAACAAATAAATTAGGGTGGTAACAATCTAATGCATCTACTACATCCTATTGGAATTATGATAGATGATAGAATTTCTTATCATGCTAATTACTTGTGACTGATATGTATTCTTTTCTTAGCTTTTACTTGTTTATTTATGTCATTAAGAAATTACACAATAACAAAAAATATAGAAAATAATTCACAAGAGATAGGAGACACTAGAAATTGGGCTCTAAGCCAAGGAAAAAATACACAAGGGGGAAATCCAAAAAATCCTTCTCTTGTAGAATTAGATCAAAACGGAATATCTAAGACCAAGGCTGGGACTCAAAACTACCACCAAAATGTCAAGTCCAACTCTCCTCCAAGTCACCTCTAATTTTTTTCTACTCTAATCAAAGTCAATAATGGTCAAATTGCGTCTTCGTGCAATTTGAGCCTTGTCTTGAAATTTTGGCCTTGAAATTAAAGGTTGTCACAAAAAAAAATTGGTTTACTCCATCTTGCAAATAGTTTCCTTCTTCTTCGTTCTTTTCTACCCTAATTAGTTGTAGAAGATATATATGATGATCATGACTATGTGTCCTTCAAAGTGATCAAATTGTCCTTGATATATATATATTTCTCCATGAATTTGATGTGATAAAAAAATGAAATTATTTTCTTTACAAAGGACCAAATGGGACTTGACACAGATACATGCTTTCACATAAATAAAATAGTAATTAATATGACAAAAAATATGTTTTATTATGTTATAAAGACCGACATTAGTTACATTTTTAAACACTCCCTCTTAAGTAGAGAGGTGTTCATAATGGCACAATTGTATACTCTCAATTTGAAATATTAATATAAGAAAGGGTTCATATTGATAAGAATCAATGATGATTTAAATCATCATAGCCAACATGTCAGAAATAGAAAGGCCTTTACTAACAAACTTTATGTCTCCATCATATCATACAACAATGACGGAGGCATAAGTTTGGACACCATTGCCTCTCAGATATTGGAAAATGTAATTAGTTTCAATATTCATAATTGTCATTGTACTCATGTTAATATGTATATCTTATGTTACAAGAAAAAGAAGAATGAAAAATATTTTTTTTAAGCATGGGTTTCATGCTTCATCCTATTTGTCATCTAGGTCAAGTATGCATTTCATGGTCCTATTGTTGTCATGTGAAAATAATACTTTTCTTGAGTCAAAAAAGTCTTTATAATTTGTATAATACCCTATTGGGAAAATTGTAACATGTAAAAAATATTATTTTTAGTCTAGAAAGTCTTTATGAGCCTCCAAGCACAAGTCATCCTTACCAACAAGAAGTTGGACCCATAAGGGGTATTCAACCTCATGGAAATACTATATAAAGAAGTAGCTTTAACCTCCTTAATACACAATTCGAATTCCATAAGAAACAAGTTCGATATATAGTGAAAAGATAAGGAAATAGAGAGAAAAAATAAAGAATTCAAGGAGCAAGATCTAGCAGAAGAGGAAGACCAAAAAAGATTTTTATTTTTGTTCACACAAGTGAGAATCTAGTGGTTATGGGCTAATTGCATGAAAAAAGTTGAAGACCAGGTTATAGATCCCAATCTTCCAGTTTCCAATAAAGGAACCCACCCCAAGTGCAGTCCTTCAAAGATAATCTCATCTAGCAGCAGAGAGGTTTGCAAGGGGACCTTGCTCTCGTCAAGTCTTTTGGCACCTTCATCTTGCCCTTGTGCAGAGGGACATACTCAAGAAACTTAGTGATAGGGTTAGCACCCTAGACTTCAACTTCCTCCACTTCTACCCCCAAGTCCTCATCATCCATCGAGATGTCTTCAATTTCTTCCTCCTTTAGCTCTAGGTTAATGGCCTCACCCTTTTCCGATGTGGTCGGCTTGTCCTTGGGTGGGTTCCTTCTCGCCGAGGCATGCACTGGTATTGTAGGCTACTTTCCCTTTTTATCTTTCGCAGGCTCCTTGGTTGGGGTTAGTTTCAGCCTAGGTGTCCGTGGTGATTTGGGAACTTTAGCTAATACTTCTCCAACTTTTGGGATAGCTCCCTATGCCTCCCCAACAACCTCCACCTCAGCCCCCTTGGTTATCACTGCTTTGATATCCATAACTTCTACAAGTGTTGACATAACATTATTCAATGGTTCTTGTGTTGCCTCTATTAGTGCCTAAATCTACCTTAGGCTAGGAAAGGTAGGATCTAGGGTAACATCAAACCATGCTTAACCTGGTAGCTAGCCCTACCAGGTTGGGAGAGGGCTCTCTCCTTGTCAATCTTAGCAAAATATGATCAATGAGGCTTGAGATGACCTGAATGAAGAATGATTTTAGGCTAGGCATGTGTGTAAAATGGTTTTATTGAGTTTGATGATGTTTGTTGGCTCAAATGGAAAGATAGATTATGGGTATGGGGAATAAGGCTCAGTTTTGCAGAAATCTCGATGGGGCAAGGTAGGAAATTGATTTGATACTTCAGATTTGAATGAAATGAAGAGCTTTAGACAGATTAGGAGTTGAAGAGGGAAAGAAAACCTTAGGGATCCTCTTCAATAGCTTAAAACATAGATAAATAAGCAAACCCTAGGTAGACCACTGCAATTTCAATGGATTTTACCTTTATCATTGTTTGTTTTAGTTAAGATGAAATAAGAGAGAGAATGGCATACATAAAACACAAGTAAACTTACATTTGCAGAAGGAAAGACAATATAAAAGCACGAAGCCACATGAATCCCATAGAGTGCTGCAAATCCTGGTCTATTCCTTAGCCAAAACCACTGAAAAATGTATACAATGAAGCTCCAAGCTTTCTCAAAATTCAAACCATGCTAATGACTAAAAAAAAACAAGATATAGACAAAACATAACTCATACTACCCTCTAGGGGTTGAGCTCATAAGTTTAGGAGTTGTTCCAACTAATTCTAAACTGAGAACTAAAAATTAGGCAGTGAAACAGCTTGCCTCTAGAAACTAGGGAACTGATTCATTTAGTTGCAAACTACTTTTTGATAGATGAATCTACCTCCATGAGTGAAAGTTTGAAAAAATTACATCAATATCTATCAATTTACATTAAATTACATCATAAGTTTGACATTAAGAAGAAGAAAAGTAAAACTGTCAAGAAACTGGGCAAACCTATGATGTAATTTAATCAAACTGGGCAAACTTTCTCCAATGCGCTGCGTTGATTTCCCTATGCATAGTGCTTGTTTGCACCCACTCTTGGAGGCCTTCCCCGTGTCCACATTTTCTCCAAGTGTTCTTGTTGAAATGGTATGCCTGTTTACTTTCCAAAAAAAGCTGAATTTTTGAATTTGGCCTCCATTTTCCCCTCCAAAACTGAGTTCTCCCAACATTGCTTCTTGTGTGTCAAAATAGGGCTAGTAAGGTCATTTTTTGGGTGTTTTTGACCTTTTTTGAGGGCTCAAAACCTATCAAAATTTCTTGGCCATTAGTGAGCATGCATATTTCTTCATGAAAAATAAAAAAATGTTGAGTTTTTCTCATTTGGAGGCCTCCATTAAAAGCGAGCGGCAAGTGGCGTGGCGCATAGGGCAGAAAATTCTGTGTTTTAGACCAAAAAATAAAAAAATGCAAGAATTGCCCCAAATTTTTTGAAATTTGGGCTACGTGATCTCAATCAAGTGTTGTGTTGGGCCAAGGGAGCCTCAACCAATATCTGGAGTCTATCTTGCTCCTTTTGCATCCTCAATGCCCTCTTCAACTTGGCCTTCAAGTTCGTGATTCTAGCCTTGCACACTTTGTTTCTTGCCAAGTAATGGTAGGCCATGTGCCTCTACATTGTTTTCTCACAGATGGGCTTCTCTAAAAACTTTTCCAAGTGGATATTAGCTCTCTCAAGCCAAGACTCACGATCAGCATTGATTTCTTGTTCAAGTGATGTGAGCTTCACCTTCCTCCTTTTGGCATCTTGTCGGTTTTCTCGTATGTTTTGAAGCTCCATAATCGTTTGTTGATCCTCAAGTTGCTTGTTTCTTTGCTCCAGGTACTTTATTATCCACTTAGCTCTTTCTAAGCTGAGGGACAAAGAATTGATGTCCTCCTGTTGCTCTTGGATGACCTCCTTGAGCTTTCAGCTTTGTGGGCCCAAATCAGTGTCATCATCCTGAATGAGAATGAAATCGGTCTCATGCTCACCTAAAGGCCCCTCATCATGTAATGGTCTCTTGCCCTTGTCCTGAACTTGTTGTGCTGATGAAGGAAGTGAGACCGCTTCCACCTTGGGTGGAGATAGTACTCGCTTTACTACTGCAAACAACCCTCTAGTGCCTTTTTGATAGGTGACAAATACCGGCGTACTAGTGGTCTGTGTCTCATGACCCTCTTACTGATGTGAAGGGCCACCTGTCTCATGCAAAGCTTCTCAAGGTACCTGAGGAGTCGTGAAGAACTAATGAGAAATGAAATCCTCCCATGAGATGCCCTGCAAACCAAGCTGATGCATGACCACAATTTTGATGAGTGAAAAATGATATCTACTGTTAAACTGCTGCTAAGGAGTCTTATGTTGTACTAGCGTGGTCATCTTCTCAAAATTTTGGCACATGAAGTAGGGGAGATTCATCATTCTCACCCTGGTAAAGTGCATCAACAATATGATATGATAGGCATATAGGCGACAAAACCGGCCCTCACAACTGAAATACTTCATGATGAGTTTCATCAAGGGAGCATATGAGTTTTTCAAGTACCGAAAGGGAAAAACTCTGCTAATTTGTCTCAAATAATTGGGCTTGATGTATGGCTCATAATGTTCCCTGTCAATTTTCTGCCTTTTATTCCACTGCTCTCTAACATTAGGAATGTCGGTTGCTAGAGAAATAGACTTTGGTGTTAAGGTGAATGTCACACTAGATAGAGTGGTTTGGCCGTTATGTAGATGAAGCACAAAAAACCTGGCCAACTCATGATGATACTGGACTCTTGCAACCATCTCATAGAACTGATAACAGGATTGGTGTTGGAAGCATGTGATAGCAAGAGGGCATGCCTACAGCTTGGCAAGTGAAGTAGGCTCCTCTCGTATATGTTTGCCACCCTTGTGAGGTCTCCTTGGTGCATGGATTTCTATAGGAGAGTCACTATGTGTCTCTTCATCTTGATCATATGAAGGACCAGACTCCATGTTTGCTAATGTGTGAGTTTTCTTGATGAGTATGAAGATTTTTATGGTGTTTTTAGTTTTTAGCCACCAAGGGTAAGAATATATGAGGAACTGTGGAGGGAGAGGGCATGAGGGGTTTTAGGACTATTATGACAAGTTGTTTGGGAAATAGGGGGTTGGAGAATAGTATGTAAGCTTGCAGACAACAATTAGGGTTTGGGGATTTTGTACTTAGGATTTGGGAAAATCGGAATTGGGGATAGGGGTAAATGATTTTTTAGGAATATGGGAGTTAGGGAATGAGCAGATGAACTGGAAAATAAATGTAGGAGTCAAAAAGTGAGGGAGTGGTGGAGTGAACTTGGCAGCAAAATTACAAATGAAAACCCTAGGCAATTGTTTTTTGAGAAACTTCAAAGAGGTAGGGTTTGAGTTTTTCACACTAAACCACCATAAAATTTAACAAGAACTCTTTCATTAGCAAGGGAAGAGTTATAGACTTACTTGCACACCATTGGATTGCGCAAATTTGGGAATTTGAGGGCATTTGTGATGAAATCGGGCTTGGTAGCCCTATGCGCCGCAACACAAACCCAACGTGTTGCGTCTCATGTATGTGTCGTGCCAGTATAGTTTTAACACTAACGAGGGCAGCACAATGCGCTGCGCCTCTCAGCTAATGCACTGCACCCACAAACTTAGATAGTTTTACTCCAAGCTTGCTTCCTTTGCTCAACACAACCTTCTTTTGCTCAATATTCCTTCTTTGAATACAAATGAGCTTTTTGAATTATGAAAAATGATTTATATACAAGAGCTTTTTTATTTTTGATTCATAAAACCCACTTTAATAATGTTTGCATTGTAACTTACTTTTTCAACTCTGTTTTCGGACAGTTTACTTTATTTGTGCCTTTGATGAACTGAATGACTTGATTTTTTTTTTGTCTTGCATGGGATGGAGCATCTGAAGCTTGGCAAGGTGACCAGGGTTGCCACTAATGTGATTCACATATAAGAGAGCTGAAATGACATGAATTTATACAATAAAAATCTAAAATACTCTGTTTTTCTTCAAAATAGGGTTTTGAGGAAAAATATATTTCTGAGGAAAAATACATTTTTGAGCAAGTGATTATGAAATTTATTGATACTATAACTTTATTCAACCTCCTCATGCACCTGTTGACTATTATTGGACACTTTGAAGACCTTTTTGATGAAACCCTAGACCTAATGAAATTGAAACCCTAGAAATGACTCTTGCAAATTTTAAAACAAAAAGTGACCAGATGATCTTGAGGAATGGAAATGTCCAGCAGGTAAAGGACATTAGGGAAAATGTACAACAAGCCACTACCGTCAGATGATCCATGCTCCTAATGGAATGTAGCTAACCGAGCAAGACACCTAATATGCAATGCAACAAGAGAATTTGATCTCTGACGGAGGGATGAAGATACCGATACTAACATGGGCTCCAATGGGGATGGAAGCTCCTTGGCGGTGCCAAGAACTACAGATCTATGGGAAAGCAGGTAGTGCCTTCATCCATTGGGCTATGGAGTCAATAACTTTGACAAAGCAAAACCAAACTCTTGACTAAATTTCAGGATTGAAATGTGACTCAAAACTGACTCAATTTCAAGACTAAAATTGACTAAAAGACCTAAATCAAACCAACCAAACAAAAACTAAAATCAAACCTCAATTTTATAGCCTTCACCTCAGACCACAAATTGAAAGAATGAAAATAGTACACACTTGCAATGTAATTTAAACAAACCGGTATGTGCAATGATACATATGATAGTAGAAAACATTTCACAAATAGTACCGTTTGAGTAGCTGTCTATTGACCAGCCCGCCGAGGTAGTCTTCGCCATTCATTTCTTGCAAAAGGAAAGCATTTTGGCCTTGATATGCAGCAATCCTGTAAGGTCCTTTCCAAAGACTTTCAAACTTGCCATGCTTACCTTTCTCTTCATTCCTTCCCATTTGAGCACTATGTCTTCTATTTGAAACTTATCCTCCTTTGCATTTCGATCATATATCTTTTTGATTCTCTCTTGTAGCTTGAAAATGTTCTGAAATACCTCCTCTCTAGTTTGTTGCAAATGAATCATTTGATTGATTCTCCGCTGCAAGTGATCATCTTCACTGCTCATTTGTTCGAGTTTAACAACTGGGACTGCAAGAGAGGTCATGAAGACTGTGTCCACACCACACACAAGCTCAAAAGGAGACATGCCTATAGATTTTTTTTGACTTACTCTGTCTGCCCAAAGTGCATTGACCAGCTTTTTGTGGCAACTTTTCTTGTTCGTTTCCAGCAACTTTTTGATAATATTGACCAAAGATTTATTTGAGGATTCTACCAATCCATTGTCTTGGTCGTAATAGGTAGTTGAGTGCCCCAAAGTGATTTGATATTTATGACAAAAATCAATCATTCTTTTAGATTTAAAGGCTACTACATTGTCAGTGACCAGCTTATTTGGACAGGCAAAATGAGACAAAATGTTGTTTTCAAGAAATGAAATTATTATCGAATCAGTGGCCTACCTTGTGGGAATCACCTCAATCCATTTGGTGAAATAATCCGTCACTGTGAGGATCCATTTGTCTTGCGCTGAAGAAGAAGGATGGATCTCGCCAATAAAAGCCAAAGCCCACTGCTGAAATGGAGCACTGACCTCAATGGGCTTGAGTGGTAAAGGTTGCAATTTTCTCTTACCTTGAAACATCGGACATTGGTGGTAGCTTGTCAATGTTTTGTACACATTAGCAAAGAGATTTGGCCAATAATATCCCGCCCTCAAAATTTTATTGGCTATTGTCTTCCAGAAAAGATGGCCTCCATAATCTCCCTTGTGAAAGTCTTCCATAACCTGTTTTGCCTCTTCTTCAATGAAACAATTGAGCAAGACACCATAGGGATCTTTCCAATAGAGTGCATTATTCATGATACAAAACCTGGCAGCCTTAAATTTCAGTGTCCTACTTTTGTTCTTAGCCATTCTAGGTGGTGATGATAGATTTTGGAGTACATAAACAATGTATGAATGCTAAGCAAAAAGAAGAAAAATTTCTGATACCTGAGCGGGCAGACTCTTTTCAACTTCCTCAGACATAGAAAGAATGAGATTAATGTCCAAGGGGTGCAAATTTGACTCAACCATTAGTTTAGCCAGCCCCTGTCCTTTGATGAGATTTGTTGGTTTTATCTCCACGTCATATTCCAATAAGGCAGTAATCCATTTTGCCTCTTGTCCCCTCTGGATCTATTTGCACTAAGACATATTTAACAACAGCATTAGGGACATAGGCAAGGATGTGAAAATGTAGAATATAAGCCCGAAAATCTTTCAATGTTTTTACCAAAGCAAGGGCCTGTTTTTCAATAACACTATACTTTAATGCTGCATCCATTATGATTTTGCTGAAAAATGCAATTGGTTTCTCAAGCTGGTCTCTTTTATGCAAAATTGAAAAAAGGGCCAATTTCACCAAATTGAAAGACTTAATTGCTTCCTCGGTCCATCTCACTACACTATATTTTTTGAGCATGTTTGTAATTTCCCTTAAATGTTCTACATGGTTGGGCACAAAGCGACCTAAGAAATTCATCTTACCATTGAATGATTGGCTTTCTTTCTTACTTCATGGAAAATCAATCCTTTAAATGGCTTCCACTTGAGATGGATCAATGCAGATGCCCTCCTTTGATATAATATGACCGAGAAGCTTTCCTTCATCCATGGCAAACAAAATTTTCTTTGGATTGAGAGATATACCATACTTCCTACACCGCTGAAATACAATTTTCAAATGATAAAGATGTTCTTCACCTGAATTAGAGAAAGTTGTCAAATCATCAAGACAAACAACTAGAAAAACATCTTTTTCATTAGCAAATGCGATATCCATCACCTGCTGAAAGGTTGCACCTGCATTTTTCAATCCGAAAGGCATCTTTGCATAGTGAAAAGTTCCCCACGGAGTGGTGAATGCTATTTTATCTCTTTCATTCTCATGGACTAGAATTTGGTTATAACCCGAATAACCAGTGTGTAGCAACATGCGAGATGCTCCAACTACTCTCTGAAGTATGTGATCCATCTTAGGCAATGGATAGTTGTCCTTCAAAGATACTTTATTCAAATTTCTGAAATCAATACATAACCGAATCTCACCTATTTTCTTACACACAAGCACCAAATTTGAAATCCAATCTGAAAATCTTATGGGAATGATGATACCATCTTTGTACAACCAATTTACTTCCTTCTCAATTGAGGGTAGCAGCTTTGAATTTATTCTTCTTAGCTTCTGATGAAAAGGCTTCTGATTTGGCTTGATCGGGATGATATGCTAAATTATGCTTGTGTCATATGCCTTCAAATCTGAATAATCCCAAGCAAATACATAAGTAAAAGAATATAGTAGACTAATATACTCTGTTTTTACCTATGGGGGCAACGCCTTTGATAATTTCACCATTTTAGGATTTTCAGTTGATCCAATGTTCACATCCTCAACTCCTTTCTCGGTTGGTAGCAAGGTCGGTTTTTGGGCCACATCATCTTGATCGAACAACTCCTCTAAAGGTATTAGACCTTTACGAATGACATTGTCCTTCAGCTGCAAAACTTCCATCTAATTGACTTCTATATTTGCCTCACCATCATCATACTCCACATCAATATAAGTGTCTTTGAATTTACCTTCATTTTGCAGAAATTCATTGATCTCTTCATCATCTTGAAACACTTGCCAATACATTTGATTGTCGGGGACAGCTGGGCAATGTTTCACATGAATCTCAAACTTGTTGTTTGAATTCATTGGAATTTTCAAATTACTTGTTGTTGTTGCAAGTGAATCTGCAATGACATTCTGAACATGAGGGACACATGTCAAAGTGTAATATGAAAATACTCTCAAGATATCTAATACCACATTGCGATAGGCCCGCATTCGAGGATGCTTAGCTTGGTATTCCCCTTTCACCTACTTGATAACTAACTCGGAGTCACCATACACTGAACTCCTTTTAGCATTCAACTTTCTAAGAATTTTCAAACCAACAATTAAAGCCTCATATTCAACCTCATTATTTGAATAGTCAAAAGCTAGTTTATAAGAATAGACCCTTACATTGCTTGGCACTTTGTTTGGGGTGAAAATAAGGTTGCGTATCCAAATGCTAATTCTATCACCTTCCCTTGCTACTGTGCCATCAAAATCCATGCTCCACAAGCCTGTTTCGTCCTCTTCCAAATGCTGAAACTCTGTTTGCTGCCCATCAATATGTTGCTACTGTTGGAAGGCTGATTCCTCAGTGGTACTATCAAGTCTTTGTCTTTCTTTCTTTAAGACCTCTTTGAAATTTTCAGTGATCTCGGGAATGTCTTCTACTTCAACTACTTGGCTATTTGCATCATTAAAGCTATCTAAATACAAAACAAATGATTCTAAATCAGTATGTACATAGTTGATTAGATGATTTACCGGTTTCTCCTTGCTAGTGATCATGTACTTCATCTTTTTCTCTCGGTATAATTTCCTGATTTAACCGAACACGGGAATAGTAGCATAGGAGAAATCAAGTTGCATTGTCCCTTTAATCTTTGCTCCCCAAGATCTGGACAGAAGCATGCCAAATCTTGGAGGTATATCTGCCACAACCACATCCATCAAAACAGTTTTAGCTGGAATCGAATCCAAACTGACCACCAAAACTTTGATAAGGCCTGTTGACCACTATGTGTCAACTTCCAATAGCAGGACACCCCCTTTTTCTTCACAAAAGGGGTAGCACTTGATTGACGTGTCCGTGCCATTCGAAAATCATCGTCGACTTGATCATATTATGTTGTAAACCTAGTCTGCATGAGTAAATTGTAAATAATCTTAGCAAAGTTGAGTCATGTATGTAAATTGCCTAGGTGGACCTAATTTTCTAGTGATAATCTACATTCCGGAAGGTTTTTTATCTCACCGATCCATGATCGGCAGAGTTTTCCTTCAACCTAACCCCAAAGCCAGAATGAATTTTGTCATTAGAATCTTAGGGGAATCCTAGTGTGTTGATTTGCTAGATTATGTTTGGTCACAAAACTGGGTGGTCTATGAGGGTCTATTTCAAATGGGTTTTCCCCCTTAAGATGTAAAATTGTAAAGTTCATGATGTAAAGTGTCTTGAGGAAAAGTTAAATGAAAAATAAGTTGACAGTTCATAAATAGGTAGAAGAAGCTGAGATGGACCAAGGGTTAGAAGTTGAAACATAGAAATAAAAGGGTTTCAAGCTCAACGAAAGATGGTTGAAATAAGAGTGCACCAGTAAAGGTATGAGTCTCTATGTCAACAAAAAGGGTGGTGTAAAATATGACGAAAGATAAAAGCATGCATCCTAAATCAATAAAAATCAGTTTGGAAACACTAGGGTTCTTGTCACAAACCCTAAGGTGTCCCATTTATCTAGGATGAAGTGGCTCAAAAATAATTTGATGCACTTAAATATGCGTTGAACCATACACTGTTGTGATAGTTGTTCAAGCCCTTAGATAATGTTGGAGAAGCGCTCTTGTTGGTGTATAAATAAGAGGTGTTGCGGAGGTTATAGTGACACCTTAAGAAGCATAGAAAGGAGATCATTTAAGGAGGAAGGAGGTTGAAGTATACCTCAGTGAGCCACAGCCCTAAGAGAACCAGCGAAGAGGAGAATGAAGTCAATTTTGTGACTGTTAGGATAGTTTTGGGTAGATGCAACCAGTGAGGGAGAGAGGGTCTAATTAAGACTAGGCCGAGTAGGTGAAAGGTGTCTTGCACATAAAATTTGTGGGTATTTTATATGTTGTAGGCCAAAGTGTTGCTTTGCAAGTGTAGTTGGATAGAAGGCTTGTTTAGGGAGGCTGAGTAGGCTACTAAGTGTTGATATAGATTATAATTGATGTCAACATGGATATATTCTGGGATATTAAATGATAATGTGAAGCCAACGAGAAGTAGATTCATGAAGTAACACGAGCAAGAAGCCAAGGACGAAAGCCATTAGGGAAGCCATTGGAAGTCAAGAACAAGAGTTGTCAAACAAGAGCTATCAGAAGCAAGAGAAGTAGTTCATCGGAGCATATCCCTTATGCCCAAAGGTAAGTGCTAAAGAGAAGAAAAACTACACTTATTGCATATACCCAAGAGTAAGTGCTAAAGGAATAAAATAGTGAAATCAGAGGAGCTTTACAGACCTGATGGTTCTATTACAATATGCCTCTATTGAAATATCACATCCATTGCATCACGAGTCTTGAAACCATGTTGTTACACTGAAATCTCGGATTGTGATATGAGTTGTGGACCCGTTGGTCCCATTATAACACACCCTAATTAATATCACATCCATCGTGTCGAAACCTTTGAAAGTTATGAAGGATTGTCACATTAAAACTTTGATTGCGATATAATATATGGACCTGAATAGTTTATGGTAACAACCATAATGAAATATCGCATCTGCCTATTGGAACTTCCATATCGCAATTCATAAAGTGATGTCACATTAAAAACTGCAATTGCGATATTATTGCAGACCCGACTACACCACTATGGCATAACTTAATGTAATATCGCATCTGTTGAATCACAAGTTTCGAAGGGATGACGTGTAAAACCTCTGATTGCGATAATATTGTGGACCCGATGGATTCATTAAAAATAGTTCATTAAATATCACATCTACTCCATTGGAATACAGAGCATGTGCACACTTGTAAAACCTTCGATTTTTATGAAGTTGCAATTGTGGGATTAAAGGAATGACTTCGATTCTCATGAAATTGCCATTGCGAGATTAAAGGTGATGACATAGCATGTGGGACCTCCATGTGGGTATAATAGCTCTTATATGGTTTCCATGAATAATCAAGTCTATGGATAAAAGACTCTCTGATATATATTTTTAATATACAAGTCGGCCTCCCTCCAATAGATGCGTCCTTTGGTCATTGGTGAAACTCGTATAGAAACGAGTTAAAATGCTTCAATTATGAGTATCTATCTTAGGCATAAAAATAGAGCATAAAGAAGCTCACAACTTGTGAACTTGAATAGACAAAGGAAGCTGAAGGAACAGTAGAAAGAAAGCCAAAGGTCGAGTGAGCATAGAGGAAGTTGAAGGTCCAGTGGAAGACGAAGGTAAAAAACATTTTGTTGACTGGGTTAATAATTGAAAGTTCGAACATATAATTAATCTGTAGAAGTGCAGCCCGTGATATGTTAAAAAGGGACTACATAAGGTAGGGTTGTTTTATAATTGTGCCACAACCTGTAGCCGCAATAGTTTCTCTTCTAAAGCAATTACCCCTGAAGCAGTTATCATGACTGTTAGAATAGAGGGTTGAAACAAAGAGTTTTGTGTGTGCAAGATCATTTAAGATACATTGATGATTGTAACCATTATGCGTTAGTCATCATGATGTGACTTGGAGATTCTGTTTGATAAATATGAAGAGTTGTGAAGACTCCTTCATATGAAGGCAGGTTGTCATTAATGAAGTGATTTGGAGAAGACATTGCTGAAGAGATTGACAGGGCTCATTGAAGAAGATATTGGGAGACGTGAAGTACAATCAAACATACCTTGACAAAGTGAACTAGATATAGGGTTGGATCCCCTAAGGTTGGTGCCTAAAAATTGACAACTTTGGAGCCTTGGAAGTCCAAGTCAGTGCTTAGCAAATATAGGTTGTAGCTTCGAAGATTGAGGATTGGTGTCCTTTGAGTTGGTGCTCCTAAACTCAAGGTTTGTGCCTTGGATAAGATAGGGTCAAAGCCCTAAAGGTCAGAGCCTCACTAAAGTCCAAGTAGGTGCTTGGCACATCCCAAGTTGGAGCTTAGGTGTCTTCGTCAAGGGTTGGAGCCCTACCCATATTTTACTTCATTCGTTATAAATATTATATTAATAAAAGTGTTTACTTCTATTGTTCATTTTTGTGTTCTAAATATAAGTGATCTAACTGGTAAATGTAGCAATTGAAAAGAAACACTGATTCACCCCCCTCTCAGTATTTCCAACAATTGGTATCAGAGCCAGTACCTTAACTCAAATCCAAGTTCATGGAAATTAAACATGGTATCAGAGCATATCTGAGCTACTTTGATGGACAATAAATCAAATTGTGGACAAAGAAATGAAAAAGAGTTGTGGGTGTTTGGATCATGTAGTATACAGCTCAACAAAAGACATGGAGATGTGGTCTCAATAGACTACATGATGAGATGGGTTGGGAGTTTTGGTGGATCGGTGGTGAACTTGGTGCACTTCAGCATGTTGTGTGGTAGTCTGTAGATCATGGACTTCCTATGTCTTGTCATGGATGGTTGGGACAACTCGAGGGTTTCTTTGGTAGGGAAGAGATCAGGTTGATTGATATGGCTTCATTTGATGGACTACAAGTTGGGAGGCTAGATTCTTCATAAGGTCATGATGTTTCATATCTGAGATTAGAGGGATTTGCATGAGTGGCATTTGATTTAGGAGGATGAGTGCTTGCAAGACTGAGCAGGGAAGAAAGCTCAATCCTCCAAATTCTCAATCCTCATGGCTTGGAGTACCTAGCAATCTATAAAAATCAACACTCCCTCTTAGCGAGGGAGCTACTTCCAAGACTAGGAAGTAACCATCATCATCGGCGACACTAGCCCATATGGTGTCCATCAGTGTAGCATACCTTATCTAATGAACTCGACAACCTTGGTAGTACCTCTATCAAAACCTAAAGATCACAAACCTCCATTGGATTCCTCCCTATAAGTATAGATTTCCTTTTAGCCTACATGATCTTCATTAGCTCAATCCTACAAGCCCTTATCCTTCTGGATCAAATACTACTCATGCAAATCCCTCAAACCTTGGATATACAACATCATGATCTGATGAATACTCTAGCATGCCAATCTGAAGTCCATCACATGAAGCCATCTCAATCAACCTAATCTCATCGACGCCAAAGAAATCCTCGATCTATCCTAACTATCCATGACAAATCGAAGGAAGTCCATCATATGAAAAGAACCACACAACATATTGAAGGGAAATAGGTTCACCACTGATCCACTAGAAATCCCAGCCCATCTCACCATGTAATCTATCAAGACCACATCTCCATGTCCTTAGCTTAACCATCTGCTCCATGATCTAGACACCCACAACTCTCTTTGAGTTTTTTTGTTGTGAAAAATCTCATTCATCTCCCTTAAAAATAGGCCAGCTTCCCTTTGATACCATGTTTCTTTCCACGAACTTGGGGTCTAGGATAGAGACTTAAAATCTTTGATACTACCACACCAAGAATCACAATGATACTACTTTATAGAGTGGAATATAAACAATAGTAGATCCACTAGTGCAAAAAATATAGACAACTTTTTACAAATTTCAAACCAACTTCGTTGTATTAAACAACATATTATACAACATTCTAGGTCTCTCGTATCAAGGATAATGGACCTCATACATTCATTGATACAAGACACAAAATTGGGGCTCGGTGTCAGTCCATCGACAACCAAATTGCCCTCAAAAAGATAATATGACGATGTGGCTGATGTAGTTGACTCTCTGAGTTCCTCTCGATCATACCTTGTACCTTCCGAGTCCTTTGGCTCCCAATCTGTAGCTCTTGCATTGATTAATGCTCCAAGTCCATCTAACCACTGAATATTGACTTCCAACCTACTCATTAGTTTATCGTTCATCCATAAACACATCAATAGATCAAGGCTCATGTCGAATTATTCATAACTCCCCTTGTGAACAATGCTCAATATGACCACCACTAATCCTTAGCTACTGAGGGACTTCATCCCGCTATGGTCTGCATATGCTTCTGCAATGAAGACCAACATAGGGCACAAAGGGTTTTCATTTATCACTCCAAGATGTGGATCTCCCACAATGAACACAGGCTAGGAGGATTTCACACCATCTCTTGTATAAGTCCTTCTCCACACACAAGTTTAGGGCTGCTCAACTTCTCCTAGCTGATTAGACCCTTAGCCTCAATGACTACCACTCTAGTAGCTACATTTTTCCATCAAAGTGTTGCACATCAGGCTTTAACTTAAAGACTATCATGTTTGTAACAACCCTCATGAAAGTTCCATGTAATAAATGTTAAAAAAAATAAGCACGGATGTAAGGGACACTTATTCCAAGATGAATGTTGGGAAAGACATCCTGGGGGGTGTTCATTTGATTGTTTATGGCTAAGAAAATTGGCAAAGGAAATGCCTATGGAATTAAAAGGCATTTTGGCACGTTTATTTATGGAAATAATGGAAATTAGGAGAAAAAAGAGGTGAAATGTCATAGGTTTCATGTGAGGAGGAAAATGAACAAAAATAATGGAAAATGAAGAAAGCAGAGGCCTTATTCATTAAAAGGCTTCTCAGGACCAGTTGGTAACCTTTTTGTCAGTTCATTTTCTGAGCTCTCTCACTATTCTCTCTCTCTCTCTCTCTCTCGTACTCTTGGAGACTTAGGGTTTTCTTGGAGCATTCTTAGTGGGCGTGGCATACTTGGATTCTTGGAGAAAGAAGTCAAAGGAAGAGCAGGAAAGTGTAAGAAGGCATCAACATCAGCTGCTACATCAAAGTTTCTTGCAAGTACCGAGTTGCATGTATGATTTATTCACTATTTTTGTCATGCATGGCATATGTATGTGGTTTCTGTGGTTAGCAAAGGCTGCAACAGATCGAAACCAAGAATGTAATCATGATGTTTCACCTGCAACCTTTGTTAACATGTCCACAATGACCATGATGTAATCATGTTGCTTCACTATTTTCGGCAACCCTATGATGAAGTCTGTGGGAATGACCTCCCATTTGAATTATGGAATCACACTCGGCTGTAGTAGCCCACTTGTATCTTTACACTCTTCTTTTACTCACAGAGAATCAAAACATCTAGCCACAAACTCTGCTACATCAATCTTCAAGTTATGCCAATAATAAGGTCTCTTTACTTTTGTTAGTGTCTTCTGGTAACCTGGGTGACTTGAATTCGGTTTCACATGAAACTCCCCAAATATCACCTTCTTGAGATCACTGTCATCTGACATATATATCCTCTCTCGGAACTTGACCAATTCATCTGCTATACGATGATAGTTCAAGTCCTCTGCACCTGCATGTGTACCTGTACCACTACTTGTACTTGTAACTGTACCATCATCTGTAGATGTACCATCCCCTTTACCTATACCTGTACATGTACCGTGACCTATACATGTACCTCTACTATCACTCTGCTGCAATCTATGCACAATATCCATATATCTGACATCCTACTCTCTTTCTCACAAGATCCTGTCCTGTAAATCTATCTCATAAGAACTAATAGTTGCTAAGTGATTCACCTATATCCATCTACTCAGAGCATCTTCTCCTTACCTTTGATGTACCTGATCACGAAATCAAACTCGTTGATTGTGGCCAACCCTCTAGCCTGCCTGGGATTCAGATTCGGCTCGTAAAACAAATGTCTCAACCCAATGTGATCACTCATAAGAACAAACTACCTTCCAAGAAGATAGTGCCTCCACATCTTTAATGCATGTATAATCTCTTCTAACTCAAGATCATGTGTCGGGTAATTCTGCTTGTGCTCATTTAGTTTTTGGGAGTCATAACATACCACTTGTCGATTTTCCATAAGGACTCCACCAAGCCCTCTCTTGCAAGCATATGTGTATAGTACAAATTCCTTATTCGGATGTACAATTTATAGAACTAGTGCATGTATCAACAATGACTTAAGCTACTCAAAGCTAGCCTCGCACTCCTCTATCCATTTGGACTTCTTATGTTTCCTCTGTAAGGATGTAATGGGATAATCAACTTGTAAGATGTTCCTGATGAACCTCCTATAATAACCTTCCAAACCCATGAAAGATCTCACCTCATCCACATTCTTAGGGGCTATACGCTCCATGATGACCCTTATCTTCTCTAGATCTACTGTAATTCCCTTCTTGGAGACAACGTGTCCCAAGTAGTGTACCTCAGTCCGAAAGAAACTACTCTTTGTAAACTTAGGCTATAAGTGATGCTCTCTTAGAAATCTCAACACTGCTGTTAAATTCTTGATGTGCTCTTCCTCATTTTTAGAATATACCAGTATATCATAAATGAAAAAAATAAAAAAATTATCCGAATATGGATGCAATACACTATTTATCAAACACATGAATGTATTTAGAGCATTAGTTAAACCAAATGGAACAACAATAAACTCATAATGCCCATACCTGAACCTGAATGAAGTCTTGTAAATGTCCTCCTCTTTGATGCATACTTGATGATATCCAGATCTCAAATCAATCTTTGAGAACACCACTACTACCTTCACCTGATTGAACAATTCATCAATCCTTGGCAAAGGATATCTATTTTTGATAGTCAGTACACCCCAAGGTGATACACTTGGTCTAATGTATCCCTTGTCCAACATTTCCTTCAGCTCCAATTTTAACTCAACCAACTCAAGTGTGCTCATCCTGTAATGTTCTTTACATGTTGGAGCTACCCCTGGCACTGGCTCAATAGAAAAATATACCTCCATGTGAGGTGGAAACTCTGTAATTCCTTAAGGAAATACATCCCGAGGCTGCTGCAAAAATGGGTACTTGCTCAACACATCCGCATCCTCAGCCCCCTTGCCCTTATCTCTAGAAATGTGTACTGTGAATAGCTTGCACCCTTTCCTGCAACTACGCTTTTCTTGCATAGTTGTCATGATCCTAACTGATGTGGATTTCTTCTTACCTTGCAAGACTCTTGGTTTTCCATTGTCATCACCACACTCAATTGCTTTGTAATAGAAGTCAAACACGGTTCTATGTAGATACAACCAATATATGCCCAATAACATATTGTACACACCCAACAATAATACATTCAAATGTACTACGATACGCATACCATTCAAATCAAATGTGCAATTTCTTACCCAATGATGCACTTGCCTCTTTGTACCTATAATCAGCCACACTAACCAAGACTTTGCATGCAACTACAACTCTTTATTCAAGCCACACTTATACACAAAGTTAGCACTAGCATAGCTATAATTAGATCCAAGGTCAATCAAAAGAGAAATAACTTGATCACAATGCTTACCATCCATATCGATGATAGATGCATGATGCTCTCCGTGTTTGATATCCAAGGGTGCATAGATACATGGAATACTTTGACCAATGTCTCCAACCATTTGTTCCTCCTTTGCACTATATATCTGAGGTCTACCACCTTGATTATATGCACAATATCCCCTACGATGATCTTTGCCACAAGTCCAACATTCTATAGGCCTCCATAATCCATCTTTATTATTTTCTTGAGATCGATGCCCATGTCCTCTTTTGATGCATTAAACCTCTTAGGTACTACAACATTCTCCTTATTATCTGTACCCTATGGCCTTGCTCACATTTTATCCCATTTTCCTTTGCACTTTAAATTACCTCTCCAACTTGGATTAGTCTGAACGATACACGTCGATTGTTCATAGCAATGTTTTAACTTTCGAATGGTCTCCTCCAAATATCTAGGCTCATCGAATTTAATTATATCTTTCAATGCAATCGATATTTCACTAATGAATCTCTGAATCATAGCCTTCTCCTCATTGAGGTCAAGAACATACCTCAACAGTTCGAAGAACTTACTAGTGTACTCATCATTTTTGATGGATCCCACCTTTAGTTCATAGAATTATTTTTCCCTATCATGAGTGTACCTTTCTAGCAAGCAATTATTCTTAAAGAGCCACTCAAACTTATTCCAAGACAAATATTCTTCATTTATGTCCCTCACACTCTTCAAATCTTCCCACCATATGTCTTCTTTAACTTTAAGATTGAAAGTAGCCACCCTAGCTTTCATGTTCTCTTAGTAGTCGTGTAGCTTAAAGAACTTTTTCATACCAAGTAACCAAGCCTCTGCACCCTATGATCTCTTGACCTCTCCATCAAAAGTAGGTGTATTTTCTTTCTTAAACTCATCCGGCAAGTATCTCCTATCACTCCTCCTATAAAGATGATAATGGTGATGATCATAGTGCCTATCAGAATCATAACTAGATTCATAACTATGTCTATCCCTTCTACTCTCCGAAGTGTACAATAATCTGCCATCTCGTATTATGTCTTCTCTAACTGATCAATGATCGACATGAGATCTACTACCATATGCCCCATGTAGATCCTGCTCATGTCTGATCTGACGTAGTCCTTGCCACTACAAATTTGACGAACTCTGGAGTATCACTACATTTACCTCTGCTAATTTTTCATATGTTTGTTTGATTCTATCATTATCTCCCTCACAACTCCTTATCTCTTCCTTTAAGCTTCTCAACGTTAGTGTTGGCCCTCAGTTTTGGTCTATTTTTGCTTAGGGAAACCTACTTAATTCTTATATTTTCCATCCATTTTCCATCATATCCATTTAATTTTGATGTATTTTATGCATATTCAGGTGTTTAATTTTAATTTTGCAATTTCTAGAAGTTTTTATGAAAATTGAGTTTCAAGTGCAATTTTGGACTGAATCAGAAATTCCCATAATAGCTATGTGGAGGACATGCTTGCAGGACACTTGGACTCGAGTTTGATGCATAGATGGACAACTTGGGAACTAGGACTAAGCTAACTCCACTTGGTTTGGCGAGAACAAGCTTTATTAGGCCCGGTCAAGGCTGGTCAAACATGACTAGTCACTAGAAAATCCAAAGGAAATAGGGCAGTTTTGAGATTTTATGGGATTGACCATATTTCTTGGGATGAATTGGATGAGTTCGACTTAGATAGGTGTATATGAGTAGATATGAGTGTTAGAGATAATAAAGATCAGTTTGTTTCATTAAACCTCTATTTAAAGCCAAGACTTTGATGGCTTTTGTAATGGAATTTGTATGTAACTTTTGTATAATTGGAGTTGGGAGCTAATTTGAAGAACTTGCTTCATTCCAATTTGTTGTTCATGCTTGGTTGATTTACTGAAGTTGTTGTAGTTGAGATTTCTTCAAGTGTGCAGGGCAAGGATGGAGGGCCCCCACACCAAGCTAAGTACATTTCTTGGTTCAATTTTCATAGTTTTCATAGACTAATTTTTGTTTCAAATGTATTTAGATGTGTGATGATTTCTGAATGAATATTGGTTTAATTCTAATCTACATATGAAGGGACACAAAGGAATTTAAGTTAAATTCCCCTTCTATTTGATCTTGAACTAAAACTAAATTTCATTCTCCATTTCTCATTTGAAGTTATTTATGCATTTCTGGTTTGAAGCAATGGTGATTGTGATATAGTAGGATTGTGAAGAAGAACAATCTAGACCTCCTTAGTTAGGAGTCTCTTCTTTTACATCTTCTGCATCATAAGCCATTGTTAATTAGTGCTCTTAGATTTATCTTCATGAAAGTAGTATTGTAGGGAAGGACAACCTGGTTCTCCTAAGTTAGGAGCCTCTTTCGTCATATATTACATAAATAATTAGAAATCTTTCTAGATCTATATATATTAGATAGGCACTTCTAAGTTTACCTTCTCGGGTTGACATTAAATTAAACTCTAATTTGCATCCGCATTTTAGACCCAACATTTTGGCGCCGTTGCCGGGGAAGTGCAACTAGAAGGATTTAGTAATTATTTCATGCAGTTGTTTTTATGGACTAATTTGTGGAACTTGGTGACAGCAGGTTCATAAAGGAGTTCAAGTTTAGAGTGTTTTATTTTCACGATTAGTTTAATTAGTTTTAAATTCAGTTTTTAAACCCCCCCATTTCTTACTAGCTCATCTACGCATGAGGAATTTGAAAATGATAAACAGGTACTTCTTGGAAAGCAAGGATAATATCGATGACTGGTTTCAAAAGAACCTTGCGTTAAATCCAAGAATAAGACAGGTTACTCACATCGTTGCAAACAATCAGGTAAGAATTTTAAATCTTGATGTGAGCATTTTCAAATTCTTAGTCCGTAGATGGCTTCATTGGAAGTATTCTTTTACTTAAGAAATAAAAGATCTTTCAAACAAGTTAGATAGAATAGATTAGGACAATAAAAGGAGCTCTTTATCATTAGAAGTGTTAGTCGTTCGAAGTTTTTTTTAATCTTATTTTCAAAAAAAAAAATATAATAAATCATCACCAACAAATTTTCCACGCTAACCTGCATAGATAAAAATAAATCAAGAGATTAGTATGTTCTCTTCCCGCGCTTCGTGCGATCTGGACGATCAGAGAATCTATTGATTTATTTCAAATAAAAATACTCTAGCTGGAGAACTAATTTGCAATGCGACAATAAAGAATTTTGTGAATGAAAAAAATCATCTTCAAAACGCAACCCCTTAAAAACGTCAGTTTTGAAAAGCAGTTTTTGATCAAACCAGGGCAAATCTAGACAAACGAAGACATGGGTTTTTTCCATAATAGAATGAATTATATAGCCCAGAAATCGTTCGCTTAAATTCCTAATGATCTAAGAGTAAATAGTGGTTCCCATGGAAAATTTCAGAGGGTTGGCGCTCACACTCAGCTTGAAGCTCAACTTTTCGTCTCTCTTGCTAAACTTCAGGATTTGCGGATCTACTGTTACCTCCACCCCCGTCGGAGCAGTGGCTCGCCGTGTAAGTTGAAATGGTGGAGCCAACAATGGTGACCGTTCTCATGAAGCTTGCTGACAGGTTAGAACACTGCTCCTAATAAAAAAACAGCAGAAAATGAGGGATAATTGAGATCCCCAGGCTGTCCTTTTTGAGTAGGACAGCTTACATTTGACTGAGTGATAGCCCTGATGGCTTCTTGTGTATAATTAAGAGTGCATAGAAAGTTGACATAATCTTTGATGCCCAAATCGTAAATCAGCCCAGGATCCGTAGCTCTCAGAGGATCCACATGACCTGCACCGAAAGCAAAAGGTGTGGAAGCATTTCCTGTGGCTTCGTCTCTCATTGCCACCTCGCGTTTATTCAGATTGTCATAAGTATAAGTAGTCGTCATAAGAGTAGATCTGATGGTAGCGGGGCTCCAGTCGAGATGCACTCCTTTCAGCAACGCAGCAACACCACTCACATGAGGGCATGACATGGAGGTCCCGGATATTATGTTGAACTCCATTTGCCTGTATCAAATAAGACGCCCGTAGCACCAACCGCGTCGGTCCAAGCAGCAAGAATGTTCACACTGGGGGCTATAATATCGGGCTTGAGAATTTCAGGCGTTATGGCATTGGGCCCTCTTCTAGAGAATAAAGCTACGACGGGAGACGGCTTAACCCCCAATTGGGTGCCATGGAATATAATCGTGGTAGTCAAACTTTTCGTAGATTGGATGTACTGGCCTCCTTGACAACCAACCCCTTTGCGCCTGATAATGATAAGCCACTGATCATGTCCCCGTTGCCAAAACGAACATCAACAGGGAAGTCACGATCGCGAGTGCCAGCCACAACTGTAGTGATCCACGGGGCCACGTTTTGGACCGTCGAAGCTTTGGGACCGGCATTTCCCGCTGACACAGAAACGAACACCCCCCGCTTGACAGCCTCAAAAGTGTCGATCTTCAGCGATCAGGACATGGGAGCCGTAATCGGCCTCCGCCAATTACTTTTTTTTATTTCTATTTATATATTTTTAGTTAATAATTTGATTTCTTTTGATTTGTATTGATATAATTTTGGTTATAATTTT
>APFE030311648.1:0-17365 GCA_000404065.3 Pinus taeda | reverse complement strand
TCAGTATCAGAAATAAACACAACAAGGCCATTCACAAAGCAAAGCATACTAACCTTGCTTCTTAGGAAATTTTCATTTTCTGCTCAAACTCTACAAACTGATGGGCGCTGGAAAATCCTCATTCTCGGCTCCAAAAGCACCAGAAACGCTACTCCAGCTCAAAAGCACCAGAAACGCTACTCCACCAGCTCCTGTATACAAAATTCCAACTCATCAGAAAAAGAAACATAAAGAAGGAGGGCCTGGCCGAATGAATTTAAAAATAATTCAAGAAAATATTGCCATGGCCGAATGAATTTAAAAATAATTCTAACTCACTCTGGATGCATTCCATTATTTGTTGATAGGTTTTCCCTTCAACCACCAATGCATATTCTCCTCTGCATGGATTGTCTCTCTCAATTAACAGACACACAAAACAAACAAACATTTACACAAGACACAACCACAGGACATTGATGCATACAACACAGAACAGAACATAACATAACAGTGCACAGAACAGAGAACAGAACAGAACATTTATGGAGCGCTCCATAAGACAGAGACAGTGGTTGAGAGAGAAAGAACACCCATGATGATTGACCTGTAGATTGAACAGAGAAAATGATTTGTGAGGTTACATAAAAATAGCCTTTCCCTTTCCCTGGTTAACCAAACAGTCTAGAGATAGACAAACAAATTAAAAGGAATAGAAAAATTACTAGTAATCCATTCGAGCTCACCTTGCTGTTGTTTTTGCACTGCATTGCAAAAATTACCTTCACTTCCTCTTCCTATGTGAATCTCCTCCTCTCATTCTCCATTCATCACAATCACAATCACAATCAGCGCTGATCCCACTCATTCTTCATTCATTAGCCCCGCGCATTCCTGAGTTTTCTGCTTGGGTTTTTGGACCGTTGCCTTCAAATTTAACTTTAACCAATCTTTTAATTACTATTCCTTAAACCAATCTTTTAATTACCCATCTTTTAACTCAGTGTTATTATTTTATAATTTATGATTGGTATTGTTGTAGCATGCTGTGTTGTTTTTCAGTTCCCTGTTTCTACCTTTCCATAGTTTTCTTCTTTCTGTTTCGGCAACCCTTATCCGGATTGCGGCAGATTCCCTTCGCAAACTCACTTACGTCGTTGTTTTGGCCCACTTCTCCGTCTCCTTTTTCAGAAATGGACGTTAACATTTTTATGGGAATTGCTTATGGATGGTTGGAAAACCTTATCATGTATAAATGGGCGCTAACCTTTTCATCGGAATTGCTTATGGATGATCGGAAAACCTTATCATATATAAATGGACGTTAACCATTTCATCGGCATTACTTATGGATGGTCGGAATCCGCTATCTGTCATTGTCTCCGGGCCGTCTATTGGAAAACTCAACACAGCGAATTCAATTTCACCTAAGGAGCTACAACGTCCCACGTGTCCTACCACCTGCAAAGAAATAACCGCATAGCCAGTTTACATTTAATTATTGGGATTTTTTATTTAAAACTTAAAAAATGATTAGTTTAGATTTATGGAAAAGTCATACTTAGTATTATTTATAAATTTAATTATTATTAATATGTTAATAATTATTTTAGAATTTTATCGAAAGTTTTTTTTAATTTTGAGAATTATAATAAAAAAATCTAATATTAAATTTTTATAATTTTTAGAATGTGTTAATTAGGTAAATGTGTTCAATGTTAAACTTTTTAGTTGAGTTTTTTTAAACAAAATTCATTTTTTTAATGTTCATTATAATTAAAAACAGAAAAAAGATATATCTATTTAGTTAGCTGGTAATTTTAATTAAATGCATTATTACTATTCAAAAGATGCGTAAAAATATTTCACTCTTACTCTCAACCATTTATACAATATTTCAATGTTAATGTGAAATAATATAATTTTATATCAAACTTGAAAAATGATGAAAGTAATTAAAAGTAAAAAATAATAGTAGTAGGCTCACAAACACATTATGTGTATTTATTTGACACATGTACTTTTTAGAATAAAAATAAAATATTTTTTAAATAAAAAATGCCAACTATAATT
This sequence comes from Pinus taeda, assembly GCA_000404065.3. NCBI lineage: Eukaryota > Viridiplantae > Streptophyta > Pinopsida > Pinales > Pinaceae > Pinus > Pinus taeda. Next base: position 15,313 of record APFE030311648.1, on the reverse strand, counting down.
AAAAATAAAAGTGAATATCTCTATTTGGTTAATTATAATAAAAAAATATTAATAATCTTATTCTCACTATGCTAGCTCCATTTATTATTGACATTACAGCTCAAAAACGTGGTAAACATATTTCATTGAGTGTGGAAGATATATAACTAGCAATTGTCCCAAAAGGTACAAAGAGAGACCTATAGACTTATGAAGTTAGAATTGTTGAATTTTTATAAAGGATTTAAAAGTACAAGTATTTTTGTAAAAAATATTAAAAATAGAAAATAATGAATGTTGGAAACCATATAAGATGTACCGTCTAATATATATATATATATATTATATATATATATATATATTAAAAATTATATGATTTTTGTTACATCTTATTATTTAATAGAAAATAATGAATGTCTGGAAACCATATAAGATGTACCAGTCTAAAATATTTTTTATATCTATAATATATATTATATATATATTATATATTAAAATCTCAATTGTATTTTCAATTTCGGTATTGGTTAACTTTTACGCAAACGTATGCTTCAACAATTGTAACTCTTCTTACTTAGAGTAATTTACTAAATGACAAAACTCATGACTCCTATAGATATTGCATCAAGCAAACTTCAAATTCAATTTGGGTAATGCAATTCTCATATATGACCAATTGGGCTTCTAGGGTTCAGCGTTGTTACTTTTCATAAGGCTCACTAACTAGTTTATATAGTTTTCTCAATAATTATGCTTAAAAGGCAACACCAAGGGAATTAAGAGAGCAGAACAGAAAAACACATTGTTTTCATTCAAAGGTACAACTACTGAAAAACAATTTAGAAAAGGTAGAGACTCTTTAAGGCACTTAAAATCCCTCAAGAATCTCCACTATACATATCCTGATGCACATGATGGCCGAAGCACATTAAACATGGCAAATTTTATGGTGTATGCTATATTAGAGCTACATAAATATTAATTATTTTACAATTATGTTGAATCCAATATTAACAGAAAATTATACATGAAAGTTCGTAATTGTTCTAGGTCCCCAATATTTTAGAGCTGCCATATCATCAGCTGTCATACAAGAAAGTTTGTAGTTGTTCTAAGTCCCCAGTAATTGAAAGCTTCCATATCATAAGCTCTTGCAGCTTTCTCTTCTTGATCATCGCCACCTAGGAAAAAAAAGACCAATCTCCAGCTCTGAAGCAATCCAGCCATCACTGGTATTTGGTTGGACATGTGATGTCTGCCTTTGTAATCAGCAGATTTCATTGTTTTATAGACTTCAACTTATACCATGGAGTAGCTTCTCTTAACACTAAGAGGAAAAATAAAAGAATGACTTTCAGTTTGAAATATAAAGACGCGGTTTATTTTATGTGATTTCTTTTATATGTCATTGAGTGAAGCTTTAGTGGTTATAAGTTCACATAATAATCCAAAAAATTTCATTAAATTAAATGCATACCTGGTTACTCCCTAATATTTTTATGCACCCCTTGAAAAGCCACTACTATTTCCGCAAAATTAATCAAAGCAACTCATTACTTCTTAAAAAAAATGTGAAACTCAGTGGATATTTTGATGCACCCCTTGAAAAGCCACTACTATTTCTGCAAAATTAATCAAAGCAAATGCCTATTACTTCTTAAAAAAAAATGTGAAACTCAGTGGATTAATGAAAATTTTCTCATCGAAAATATCCAAAATATATGGGACAATATATACACATGTTTTAAATAAATAAAATACATTAAGAAAACCATGTACCTCCTGAGAGACACAATATATTCTTGCCTGGTTGAGCGCTGCATCTCTTGCAGAGCCTCTTTGTATTGGCTAATCTTAAATCAAGAGAGCGAGGGACAATAGCCCTGGAAGTTGAAATGCATACACAAATGTTGGTGCAAAAGTCCAAGTTTGGGAAGCATCAGATGGTTTCCTTGCACTCTGCCATCTTTCACAATAGTGCTAAAGCAAGACTTGATATCCCAAAGAAAGGTAATATATATTTGCATTAGCATTCAATCATCCTTATCAATGTAGAGACATTTCATTCATTCATAATTAATTCTCAGGTCTAAAATATGTGCTCTTGAATCAAACACCTAGCAAAATCAACAAAGAAGAGACAAAAATTGCATTCAACATTAGGGTATTTAATAGTGGGTATGGTGGTTTCAAACATGTAGGTTAATAAATAATTAGATAAGATGTTATGGCAAGTTGAATTTGAAAATTTTGAATCAAAAGGAACAAAATGCCAGCTCCATGTTACATAATAGGAATCCAGCTACTGTTTTCTAATAGTAGACAAGTATAAGCACCAGATAGCTCACAATATAGGTTGATAGAACCTCTGTGATATTTGGAGTCCGCACTGCTTGCCGGCCCACCTTCTGAGCTGCTATTGATATTGCACAGCTTATTAAATCTGAAATAGAGTAAAAGATATAGGAGACAAAACAGATTGGGAATGTAAGTCCTTTATACTGGAAGAGAAAAAGAGAACAGAGCAGCATGTAAACACAGAAGAACATAAAGAAAGCCACAAGACTTTCTAACTCAACATGTATTTTTTAGGGTCCAGATTCATTCATGTGTATTTAAAAATACTGACATGCTTGAACCAAAAAAGGAAGAGAATTTGAGAATTTCAAATGCTGTCCTAGCTGTTTTAGATATATTTTCTACAATAAAAAGGAAAAATCATGAATACATGGGCCTGGAAGGCTTACATTGTAAGTGTGATAATACATGAATGGAGCCCCATCTTGATGTACAATGTTCTCCATCCTCCACACTTCACAAGAATTTGTTATAAATGTCCATTAACTAAGATTCCATTGCTCTCGAGGAGGAATATTTTACCTCGAGAGTCTGTCAGATGAATCTATGTATTTCTCAGAAATCATGACCACCTTTCTGTAATCCAAAGAACTATAATGCTTCTCCCTTATAACAGGATTCATGAAATTCTCTGGATGGTTGTTTAATAAAAGACTAACTAACTGCCTTGCCTCTAACAAGGAATTTTTTGGATCTGTTGCACCTTCAAGCTCATCCAAGCCATTGTCATGAAATTGAGTATCTGAAAAAGATTATAGCAGTTTCAAATCAACCTCAATTTCCATAACAACATTTGTATTGAACTGCTTAATTTGTGTAGCTTAATTACCGGGTATAACATCCATTGGAGTTAGTATGAACTTATATGTAAACTGGAGGCAATATCAACAATGATCAGGCAGATCAGGCAGAATATGTTGATTTTTGTAAATTTAGGTTAAAATCATTTTTTATTTTAAAGAAAACTTAAAGTTATCTTGATTGAATGAGAGGTCTTCAAATTTAAATTTAGAAGAAACAGGTTAACCCTTTGAGACACAGAGATATCTAGCATGCTTAAAAAACTAAGCAAAGGGAAGAGGGCATTTAACTCAAATTTAGAAGATAGATTAATCTTAAAACACAGAGACATCCGACGCGCTTAAAAATTTAAGCAACCTATGTTTCCATAGATTTATTTTAAAAAAAGAAAAATAATTTCAAAAGACTATAGCAGAAGAAGAATTTAAGGTTTGTAGTCACTAGTGTTTGATACTAATTTTTCATCCTTGGTTTCATGCTTTTGTGAAATTGTCAGATTTCTTCTTGCAATTGTTTTGATATTATGCTAATGCTATTAGCTACAGTTTTCATTTTCTTTTTTAATTTTTTTTTTTTAAATTTAATTGTATCTGTTAGCAGAACCACATGGTTTTGTAGTGGTGACCTTCACATAAGGAGTTTCTTAACAGTACAACCTATTGATGACTGTTTTATGCTCCGTGGGCAGTTTTCCTTGATCATGTTACTAATAATTGCAGCTTCATTTTTCTCATTGAAATATTTGCCTGTCATGTTGCTATTGATTATGGCTTTGTCTAAAATTTCTGTAGTCTTCAATATTTCTTATATGACCTACCTTCATGCCTTGACTCCTTGGTTCACTATCTAATTCATCTTAGATTAACGTGATTGAAATATTTTGTGGCTGTCTTATATGCCTATTGCTCTCTATTTCATATGGAAGTGGGCATGTCTTTTTTAGATGTAATTGGCTTCATTGAACTCATTTGACCTGATGCTGAACCTTTCAACAATTCTTTCTTTTATATTGGAGTTGTCACATTGTGCGGAACTATAGCTTCCACAAACTCTGCTATTAGAGTTTATGCTAGATCCTTTCTATTTCATCACAATTACATTGTGCCTATTATTGGGTTCTTATTCATAACTGAGTTGTATGTATTTTTTGGAGAGTTAAAATTAAGAGAGGAGATAGGGGAAATGATTCATCATTCAACTGACTTTACTCTGTATTCAATATATTTGCTTTTGTCAGTATTGTTGTCATATTATTAGAATTTACAACTGAGAACAATGTAACTTTTTAATTGGTCTTATTATTTCACTGCTCAGAAATATAAGCTATATCTGAAAAGGTTAAGTGGAGTGGCACAACAACAAAGTGGAATGAACTCTTCTTTTGGGGGAACTACAGAAGCAGGTGTTGGACCTATGGGTTTACTTGGAAGGCTAGATCTTCAAAGGCTTGCGTCATCAGGTCAAATATCACCTCAAGCACTGGTGACATTACCAGCTAAACTTCTTGGACAAGTGAATCCAAACAAAGGGTTGGGCCTGCCAAACATTGATCGGACACTGCTTTTACAAGCAGCATTTCATGGTGTAAACTCTAATCCTTTAAATAGAGGGAAATTTGGGCAACCATTGATGAACAGTCAGGGAAATTTACTTCAGGGACTCCCGAGAAGCATAGAGCTGAAGCAATTTTGCCAACCACAGCAACATATTCCTTCCTTTGGAAATTTGGGTTTACCGACCAATGATACATCTGCAGGATTTTCTATGCTGCAACAACAACACAATATAGGTGCAGAAGTTGGCAGTGTGGATTGTGGGATAAACAACAATGGAGCATATAATCCTCAAAACAATGCGATGGTGATGCAATTGATACAGCAACATCAAATAAACCAACAAAAACAACAACTGCAGAGATCTGCAGCACAACAGCAACCTGGCGGACAACTTCAAGGTTCTCAGCTTCAGAGTGGACAAGTCTTGAATTCGCCATCTGCCAGTATTGTTGGGCCACAAGTCATTCCAAATGAAATTAGGGGGAGGGCTACTTTATCTCCTCTAGCCAATGAAAATAGCAGTCTTGGAAATAATATTATTGGTGCTCCTGGTTCAGGGCAATTAAACCGTATGCCAATGCCGACATATGGCCTGGGTGCAATTGAATCTAATGTACCAGAAGGAATTGGACAGATGTCAACTGTAGACTATAAGAGCCAGAATGTGCACATTCTCCAAGGAAATGATTATTCCATTTCCAGTACTGTTTGTTTATCTTCCCCTTTAACAACATCTGATATTGAAGGTGGAATGAACATTTCAGGAATTAAAAGGTTGGGTGGCATAAGTGACATAGTTGATTCTCCAACTCTAAGTAGTTCTAGAATAAGTTTTGGCACATCAAGTGGTATTGGTTAGAATTTAAGCCAGAGTGGTAGGCAAGGTTGGCAAGTGCAAAATGTGTCTATGAATCAAGATTTAAGTCAAACAACTACTGCTATCTTGAGCCCATGTCATGGACAAGCTTCTCATAGAACCCAGGGCTTGAATTTTTTTGTTGTGCAAGATGCAGGACAGGTTAGGAGTTTTGGATTTGTTGGGAAAGGACCAAATCTTTCAAGCAGGTTGGTACAAAATGTTGGATATCCTGGGATGCTCATTAATGCTCAAAGTCAGGGTGAACTTTTAGGAATTGATAGCGGGCTGAGGCTGAAGGACAAAAGTGCATTAGATTTTGGATTGACTCCAAAAATTGAGTGTGACACACTTTCTGACCATTTTCCTTCAGAAGATCTCATGAATCTCCTCTTTAAACAGGCCTGTATTCCTCAATATTATTTTCCCTTTAGTTTCAAATCATTGCTCAAGTTGCATCACTTCTTGCAAATTAAGACCATGGTGTTGAACTTCTTTGATCATGTGTACTTTTATCATTTAAACAATCTAGGTCTATCTTCTGTCCTATTCACTTTCTTGCATACATATTGTGTGTGAAGCAGTACTATGAACACTGTTTTTTAATAAATGACCAACGAAAGTTTAGAACATGTATGTCATATATAAGCATGGAAAAACAAAATGGCATAGTAGTTTTGGTCTAAGATTCTAAAGGAAAACACCCCATTATTGCATTGCATGACTTTGCTTGTTCCATTTGCATTAATTTATATGCATGAGACTTCATACATACTAAGGGAATGCATTGGCTCAGGTTGTTTTCTTTTGTGAAAACAATAAATTGAAGTTTATTGGAAACAAAATTATGCACCAGCATACATTTTTGTATGCGCACCTCCTAATTTGTGCGGCTACAATTATAACATGCATACATTTGTTCACTTATCAGAATGAATTGTGTTGTAAGAATATTTTCAATGACCTTGTTGTGAATGAATATGGTACATGCTAAAAACAAGAAGAGTATGTTGCTAATGCTTCTGCTAGTGATTGATGGTTTTATCATTTAAACAATCTAGGTCTATGTTCTGTCCTATTCAATTTCTTGCTAACAAATATATCTTTCGGGTTATGTAATTGTGCAGCAACAGGACGGGATGGGGATTTCAGAAAATGAATTCAATTTAGATGGGGTATCGATTGGATAATGTTCATGTCAATTGAAAATTGTTTGTACTATTATCTGAAGAGAAAGCCGACCTTCCCACCCTCAAGTGAGTTGAGTGGCATATAGCCCCATGCTGCTCATTGCTCAACACAAACGTGACTTTATGCTTGCGCACTACAAAATAGTGGTAGCATTTCTGGATGAGTGTGGGGATCATCGTGGAAAGGCTTATGTGCAAATGTAGATGTAGTTGTATCATATTGTCTTGCACCTAGATTGGGTTAAAAGTTAAAACTTCTTAGATATAATCTCAAGACACATTTCAAAGGAATCTCACGCTCTTATGTGATTGCAAGTCTTATTACTATGATATTTGGATTTGTTAGAGAAAATGAAAAGGCCGAAACAAATTGCAAATCCCTTATGGGAGTATTTCCATGCACCATTTTATTATTCTCTCTTAGGGGAAGCTTACTTCTAGCCCACATTCAGGAAAATTCTTGTGCTTTTCTGGACTAGTTTAGACACTATGAGAAATAATAATTATTTGCTGGAGGCATTAATTGATATTCATCCTGGTACTTACTGAGTTGTGATACACTTCAATTACAACAGGAATTTCACCTGGTTGAAATGGTGGAGTTGCTCTACACAAGTGTAGGCAACCGGAATTATCCAGCACTAAATTGCAAGGGGTTGTATGTGCTGGTTTCATAGATTCATTTAAAAGAAATAACAGTAATTTCAAAAGACTCTAGTAGAAGCAGATGCAGGATTTAGGGCTTGCGGCTGAAAGGAAAATAGTGTAGGAGTCTGAAGGGGCAAAATTTGATGGTAAAATTAAGATAAAGTTCAGAAAATTACAGAGTTGAGTATAATGATATTTACCTTGGAAAGAACTTTGAAGTGGAAGCCCGAAGCAAGTGAAGGGAGGAAGACGTCTCTGGCGGAAGCTTCTTGCATGGAAAGAAAGTGCATGTTCCTCGTCCAATTATTAAATAAAAATCACTCCAATTCAGGCATTTCACCTACTTTGTCATATTGTGAGAAATAAAGGAAGGTGGTGTCTCGAAACCCCCATAGCTGCTAACTTTAAATTACCTTCTCAATAATTTGTAACGTTTTGTTCACGGATTACAAGAATCTGTAACAAATTTGCGGATATTTCTGTCGGCTTCATGTAGTGGCTGAATATTCGAGACCGCCATCATTATGGAGAAAGGCATTGGCATAATAGTTGAGGTTTTGCGGGAAGTTCTTGGAAATCCCTGAGAATAAACAAAACTTGCACGACACATATGAACAATTTGCCCATTGTATGCCCGCAGAATGTGGATGCCAGGTTTCGACCTTAGAAAGAAAAGGATGACGAAAGTCTCACTCAAAGGAAGGCCTATTGGCCTAACTAGTCACTCAAATAAAATAATGTGATGGATAAACTATTCATATCACATAACTCAATTCCTTAAAAACTATTAGGGAATTTTTTCCCTTTCATGATCTGGCAATGTTTCCATGTTGTTTTTCTATATTACATCTGTAAAAAGGAAGTAACCCTCTGCTGCTCAATTTTCTGCATTTAGCCTGACCTGGACCTAACATGGATCTGTTTGTAAATGGTAGTCATAGGCCTTATTAATAAGGTTTACTACAATTTGGTCTACACCTTGTGGCCAATATGGAACTGTAGATTAGAATCTTCGGTGATAGGTTTCAGACATATCAACAATTTTGTTGTGTTTTGCTAAAGGATATTACATCTGATTTTTTGTCATGGACCTATAATTTCTGAGTCTGGAATGCATGCAATTTTGCAATGTAAGTGGTAAAGAATTTTTTGGGATCCGCGGCCTATCGATGTAGGTACTGTGAAGAGGAGTGTCTTGCAATCTGCTTTTATGGTGTGGTTATGCTGCTGATAGGTATTGCTTTTATTTTATTTATATTAAATTAAGATATTAATCATTCATGGACATTACAACTATTATTTCATGCGCCAAATTTCAAACAAAACATTGTCCTAAGGATATCTATGTTAGAAATACGCACCTAGAGGTGGAGAGAGTGGAAAAACACCGTGTCGTTTATAGAGACGAAAGCATCGTTCATGTACAGATTCTATCCCTCTGCAAGCAGTATGATTGAAGGCAACATGTTTCCCTTCTTCCATACTTTACCGTGAGGAAGAGGTCTTTGCTTGCATGGCTTTTCAATGATATCTCTAGCAATATTTCAGAGTCCAAAGAGCCACTAGTGGACAATGATATGGTATCAACTGAGGACTGACCGACTTCATGAGAACTACTGCCCGTTTCTGCACCACCTGCACTTTTCCTGTCGTGACTGAGAAGACGCTTGCGGAGATGGTGAATGTAATATATAGTTTCGAGTACAACGCTGATTTTGTCACTCTGAAAATTAGAACGTTTGATATGTTTTATTGGTATAAGAATGTCCAACAATATTAGACATGCCATTTTCACTCTAGCAATGTTTATCATCTCCGATCAAGAACCTGTTGTGATATGTTGATAGAGTGGTCTTAACAGTACCTGTAATAGAAATATTGAAGCATCAGCAATGCGCGAAATTTGGATGAATATGTTTTCCCTGAGGCAGAAAGAAAGAACACACTTTGTGCATCTCCCGACATTTGCAGCTCTCGCGTTTGATTCACAATCCCCGATAATCAAAAAATATAAGGTGACATCCCCATCCTTTGCATATTGCAGCCAGTAAGCAGGAAAAGAATTTGTCTCTTCGGCAGAAGATAGAGCATCATGTCGAACCCTTAACTTCTTCTACAACCCTTAACTTCACTTTCGGGAATGTCCTATTTCTATCGCGTTTCACAAAAGGAACTGTGATAAGAACTTTACCTTCATCTTCCCGGGTGCAAACAAACTTAAACTACTTTCAGACCTGCGACCACAACTTAATGATATCCTCACGGTTGAACAAGCAAATATTGGATTTGGACTTCCATTCTAGTTAAAATAGGTGATATGGCAGCGCCATATCAATTTCATCTTGCTAGCACCAGTAAGAACCAATGCAAACTACCTACTTCACACTTGGGGTTTAGAGGATGCGCATGAAAATAGTCTTAGGACTTGGGTTGCCATTGTGAACTTCGTTTTGTGTTGTGTATTGCTCCGATTAATAATACCATGGAAACAGTTAAAGAACACATCGCAAGATCTCGAGAAAAAAGTGTTTATCAACATAACATTTACCTATAACAACGCAGAACATAGATGAGGATTCTCCAGCTCTCCACCAATAACAAAAATGCCCACCATTCCATTCGTAAATGAATACCATGATGCTCGTAACTGTAAAATAGACGATCAACATAACATTTACTTGTAACAGTGCATAATGCAGACGAGGATTCTCTGGCTCTCCGCCCATAACAGAAATGCCCACCATTCTGCTCGTAAATGAAGACCATGATGCCCGTAACTGAAGGATCTTGCCCGTAAATGAAGGATGAAGACCATGACGAATCTCCGGAAAATGCGTAGAGGAAGAGCAGAAAGCGGTATGCCCACTGAATGTGGACGCCACGTGTCAGCGTCAGAAACAAAAGTACAACAAAAGTCTCTTTCAAAGGAAGGCCTATCGGCCTAATTATTATACTTCACAAAGATATTTGAATATAAGATCTAGGTAAATTATTTAAATGTATGAAGAAAATAAACAATTGAAATAAAGAAAAAACTAGTTATTTCTTAATAAGAATAATAAAAAGAAGAGACATATGCAATTTGTTCAATTCTTAATATAAAATTAATGTGGAATTTAAAACAATTAATAAAAAATTAAAAAATTGAGTTTTAAATCAAATATATCAATAAAAAATGATTAAAACATTTTAATTAGTCTTACTATTCTTCATGTTGGCTTCTTTGGAGTATATTTTTCAATCATTTGAAATGTAGTAAAAATTTGTTGGAATTATAAGTTTAAGTTGTGCACTCTACGTAATCCAAGTGCTCAACCAGATTTTCAAGGCATTGATGCAATTTAAACAATGAAAAAATGTACACTACCCTCTAAGAGAAATTAAATTAGCACATAAGGGATTTAATTCCTCTCCACTTCGGGTTAAAATGAATCTATACTAGTGAATATTGAAACTATTTTATCATATAGAATACTCTTTCCTATATTTCTTTACAAATCTATGAAATATATATATATATATATATATATATATATTTATATATATATAATATATATATTATATATATATATATTTATTATATTTATTTATTTATTTATTTATTTCATAGATTTGTAAAGAAAATAGGAAAGAGTATTCTATATATATATATATATTTATTTATTATTTATATATATTTCATTATTTTAAATACGCAAAATTCTACACTTAAGTTTAAGAATATAACTCTCTTCAATTAAAGGAAAATTTAGTTTTACATCTTTCATAGTTTTTCAACAAATAATAATAATAATAATTTAATTTTAAAGTCATAGCCAAGTTTGGAACCAAAATGGTTGTATGAGGCACTGGTTTAAGGAAAAGCCCTTTATATTTGAATATTTGTCTTTTTAGGAAAAAACACAGGTTCTTAATAACTATTGGTCATTTTTTAATTCTCTATAAAAGTGTAATATACTTTATATATCTGATTAGATTTATGATTATAATATAATAAACAAATATTATATAACAATAGGCATATGACAATTATTATATAATGTAATCATTAATATGTTTTAATGATTAGCTATAGAACAATTATCACATGATACTTATTTATTGCATTATGATAATATATCTAATAATATACGGTAGGCATACTATAGAAATTTTCCTCAAATTTGAGAAGATTGTGTGAAATTCCTAAGAGTTTTTAAAATCGATAGGAAGAATGAGTCCTTTTGTAATTTTTTCTCAATTAAAATGTGTTTATTATGATAGGCATGCCTCATATTAAGATTCTATCCTCAAATTTGAAGGGTTTCCTAGATTTTCGAAAGTTTTTCCACATAAAATGTGTTTAAGGAGGTTTTTCAAAATTGATTTTTGAGAAGGATATTTAAAATAGATTTGGTGGCACCCCTTATTGTTAAATTTGGAGAGGGTTCCTAGATTCCACATCAAATTTTAAACACCAACATTGTATGTGTGGATCTAGTACATAAATTATTATCAAGCTATAAAAGAACTTTTACAATCTAATGCTCCAAGGCATGCATTGGAAATAAAATGAACTATCGGACTGAAAATTAAAGGGATACAAAGATTTGTTGGATCAATGAGCTTATGTTTTCAAGACAACTTTGTGGACTCCAATCATATTCCATTGTTTGTCATAAAGTGATTCTACGATTAATTAAGAAGCACTTTCATTCTTCAACCTTCAATGCCTAACTTTTGTAGGGGGGAATCCACACTTTACACTTGAAAGATAAAATTCAATTAGGAAGAAAGTAAAATGCTACACGTGATCACTAGGATTACATTTATAAAACAATTTTATGATCTCTGATCACAATACTTTGTTTTCATAAGTGTCAATAGTTTTGTAATTCCTTAAAAAGCACTTTTGTTCATCAACCTTCAGTGCCTAACCTCTACATGGAATCCACACTTTTGCAATGAATAATGTATGAAAGTTCAAGAACTAGAATTATAGAGAATTAAGATATTAATCTACAGATAAATAGAAATAGAAATTATTTAATTAGATCGTCTAACTAAGAAATAAATGAATTCACAACGCAAACAAGGTAGGGAGTCTTACCTACTGACTTGCGCTACAAAAGAAAACTATAGTTGATATGAAATTACAAATTATTTAATTATATCGTCTAACTAAGAAATAAATGAATTCACAACACAAACCAGGTAGGGAGTCTTACCTACTGACTTGCGCTACAAAAGAAAACTATTGTTGATATGAAATTACAGAATTAGATCGCTACTTGAAACTTGGCAAGTTTTAAATGGGCCTTTCAAAGCAGTAATTTAATACATCTGAACAAGTTATCCAAAAAGGACATGACACACATAATAATTGTTGAAAAGTGTGCAACAAGAAATGTTAAATTTAGAATGTGCTAAAAATAGACCTACTAAAAATAGCATGTCTAAAAATAGTAGTTTGGCCAGCGAGGTCATTGGCCACATTGGGTGAGAGGTGAAACTGCTAAAAATAGAAAGCTCTAAAAATAGCATTTCTAGGTCCCTTCCTATTTATAGCAGTCCCTAGTCTATCTATAGGAAGTAAAATTAATTTTGGTCTTAACAGCAGTGCAAAATATTAATTAATTAATCTCCATGAGTTAATTAAATATGAAAAATTAAACTTGAAGTCTTTGTGAGATCATGCAATTATTTTCTCCCTTGATTTAGGAATTTATCCCTTGATTAAAGGAGATAAGGTTCAGTTCTATAATGAGAGAATCAGTTGACTTAGTTCTAACTAGTCAAGCCCAGTTAGATTATTTTAACAAGTTGTTAAAATAATAAAATATAGTTTGTTAATGCTTGCATGCATGTGACAACTATTATTTTAGATAACTGAGGATTCACTCATGGATAACTGGTGCTTGTCAATTCTCTCAGAGACCCAGTTGAGATCAGATGTGGGACAATGTACTATCAGATGCTTAACTATTTCTAGTAAGTAGTTTTTGCATGGTTGAGGAACTAGTGTTCTCAAGGAATACGTAGTTGGATCATTGGTTGTTTTTGGTATGTTGGAATTAATAGCATATGCTTTTGCTATTATTTCCTAAGAAAAATACGTAAGGACCATAGGGAAAGCCTATATAAACAGGGCTTGGTTGGTTCATCAGACATATCTTCATATCTTCATAGTTCATTGAGAACGGAATAGCTTAAGAGCTAATTCTTTTTGTATTCTGAAGAGGATCTCCAATTGATTGATAATACATGGTTGGGGTTTTATGCTCGTGCTTTCCCTTGGATATATCTTGTGTTATGTGTGATTATTTCTCTTGATCAGTTATGAATGTTTCGACTTGATGTTGCTCATGAATTCGATTATGCTTTTGCTTAATGTTTTTGTAGAAGTAGAACAAGTATTGTGCTTTAGGACATTGCATATGTCAGTTTGTTCTACAAGTGAAATTTCTACATGGCATCAGAGCTAGTAGATTTGTGGAAAAAGTTCTACATGGTATCAAAGCTAGTTGATTTGTAGGAAAATTTCTACATGGCATCGGAGCATAGGTGATCAAGCAAGAACAATATACTAGAAAGAGAAATTTGAAGTTTATTATTCAGGATATAGATCTCAAGTTCTTATCACATCTATTTCATCGATGGTGTTCTATGGTTTGAGGCTTGAGTATGCCCTTGATGGCAGCTCAAACTATATAGCTTGGAAGGATTGTATGGAGGTAGTTTTGGAAGATAATGGTTTGAAGGATTTCATTGATCAAGAAATCCCTAAGGCTACTGACAAGACTAAGCAGGTGGAATGGAAGAAGTGTGTGGCTAGAGCTAGGAGAATTCTCTTGGAGGGAGTGTGAGATCACATTGTCTCGAGCCTCCATGGGAAGGAGAATCCACATGCAATGTGGAAAACATTGAAAGATATATTATATCAGAATAACAGTGATCAAAGGAAGTTGGCACTGAAGGACAAACTTCGAAAGATTAAGTGTGAAAGGGATGAGATGATCTCTATGTATTTGACCAAGCTCATCACATGCAGGGATGAGCTTGCAAGTGTAGGGGTTGTGACATCGGATGAGGATATGGTGAGTCTAGCACTCCTTGGCCTTCCTAAGAGTTGGCATAGCTACTAGGACTCGGTGAATGGAAGGGAGAAACTACTAGATTGGGAATGACTATGGTCAGATTTGATGCAAGACGAGATCAGATGGAGCACTAGAGACAATTCTTCATCTATGCATGATGAGGAGAACTGTGCCTTAGTGAGTAAGGCGACGAAGTGGAAGGAGAAGGTTTCTCTTTCCGAATCCAATTCTTCCAATGATGGGAAGAAGGTTGATAAATTGAAAGTGCGATGCTTTTGTTGTCATGAGGTGGGCCATTATGCTGCAAATTATCCATGGAGGAAATCCAGGAAGGGGAAGGATCTGAAGGTGAGGCACTTGCTTCACAGTTTGAGTTGGATTTCACACTCTTCGCATGCATGGTTTCATCCATGATGGGAAGTGGTTGGTTTCTTGACAGTGGAACTTCTTTCCACATGACCGGTGACAAAAGTTTGTTCAGTACTTTGGAGGAGAAAGATCTCCAGATACTCATAGGGATGGGTAATGATGAGAAGTATAGTGTCTCAGGTGTAGGCACGGTTATTTTTCAGAGGGAGCATGGAGCTCACCTTACCTTGACCGATGTGAAGTATGTACCAGGACTGAAGAGAAACTTGGTGTCAATCGCGATGCTGGAAGACAGAGGCTATGATGTAGTCTTCAGAGACGGAAAGGTTTTCCTTAAACACATCATTCACTAGACACGTGAAGCAGATTGGTTCACGGATCAAGAACCTGTATGCTCTTGAGGTTCAAGATGCATGCAAAGCCTTGAGCAGCAAGGCAACTGATGGAGACTTGGTGGTTGAGAGGGAGGGTATAATACCT
>APFE030311642.1:0-38833 GCA_000404065.3 Pinus taeda | reverse complement strand
GGTGACATACCAATGGACATGTGATGTGAAGTATTGTAGCAGTACTTCCCCAGATGCAGCCACTTCAACCATGCTCGTTGATGCCCACTGACATAGTTACGCAAGTAGCCCTCTAGCCACTTGTTAACTATCTTCGTCTGCCCATCTGTCTATGGGTGATAGCCGGTACTCAGTGTCAACTCCGTCCCCACCAATCGGAAAAACTCCTGCCAAAACCCACCCATGAAATGGCTGTCCCTGTCACTGACTATGGTCTTAGGAAGACCATGTAGCCGGAAGATCTCCCTGAAGAACAGCTCAACCACCTATGCTACTGTATAGTGTGCGGACATGGCAAAGAAATGTGCATACTTCGTCAGTCGAACAACAATGACGAAGATACAATCCTTGCCCTGTACCATGGGCAACCCAGTGATGACATCCATCGAAATACTCTCCCATTTCCCCTTTGGAATGGGAAGAGGCTGCAATAATCCTGTGGGATTTCTCATCTCTCCCTTGTTCCTCTGGCAAACATCACACTCCTGGATGTGTTGGAGTACATCCTCCTTGAGGCCCTTCCATGAGAACCTCTCCCTAATGGCCCTGTAGGTTTTGGTAAAACCCTGATGTCCTGCAAATGGGGAATCACACGATGCCTGGAGTATCTTCTTCTTGAGCTGAGACCCCTCACTCAAGAAGATCCAGACCCTGTAATAGATGATCTCATTGACCACCCTGTACCTGTCTTCTGCCACCTACCCATCCAAAACCTCACATGCAAACCTGTCCTTGGAGTACTCTACTAAGAGTCGAGCCCTCCAATCAATATCTAAGCTCATAAGAGACAACGTGGATGGTCTACGTGAAAGGGCATCTGCTACCACATTGTTCTTACCCTTGACATACTCAATGTCAAAATCATATGCTTGGATCTTGTTGATCCACTTTTTCTGCCTCTCCTGTAGTTGCTTCTGCTCCAAAAAGAACTTGAGGCTATTATGATTAGTCCTCACCTTGAACTTGTTACCCACCAAATACTGTTGGTACTTAGCCAATGCATGCATGATGGCTAGCATCTCCTTGTCATATATAGAATACAAACTCTCATGCGGAAGGAGATTCCGGCTCTCAAAGGCTATAGGGTGACCTCCCTGCATCAATACTATGTTGATCCCCTCTCCCAATACATC
This sequence comes from Pinus taeda, assembly GCA_000404065.3. Classification (NCBI taxonomy): domain Eukaryota; kingdom Viridiplantae; phylum Streptophyta; class Pinopsida; order Pinales; family Pinaceae; genus Pinus; species Pinus taeda. Next base: position 37,661 of record APFE030311642.1, on the reverse strand, counting down.
ACACTCCAAGACAAATGGCTGCGTAAAATCTGGCAATACAAGCACTGGGCAGCTGCTCATAACCTCCTTGAGCATTTCAAAGGCTCGTTGCGTTGTGTCTGACCAACTGAATGCCCCCTTCTTCGTCAAATCTGTGAGGGGTGCAGCAAGCTGTGAGAAACCTTTCACGAACTTCCGGTAGCAAGTGCAAATGCCAATGAATCCTTGAAGTTCTGTCACGTTTCTCGGCTCCAGCCATTCCCTAATGGCCCTCATCTTCTCCTCATGGACCCTCACTCCATCCACCCCTATGATGTGTCCCAGATATAGCATCTCCGTCAACCCAAACTCACACTTGGAGAGTTTGGTGTAGAAATTATTCTCCTGTAAGATATGCAATATTGTCTCAATGTGCTGGAGATGCTCCTCCCAAGTCCTGCTGTAAATGAGAATGTCATCAAAGAACACCAACACAAACTTCCTCAGGTAACTACGGAAGATGTGATTCATGCAGGATTGAAATGTAGTAGGGGCATTAGTTAGCCCAAAAGGAATCACCAAGAACTCAAAGTGCCCATAGTGACACCTGAAGGCGGTCTTGGGAATATCCTGCTCCCTCACACGAATCTGATGGTACCCAGATCTCAAATAAATCTTTGAGAAGAATTGTGCTCCCCTCAACTTGTCCATCAACTCATCAATCCTGTGTATAGGGTACCTGTTCTTCAGGGTCCTTTTGTTCAGGGCCCTGTAGTCAATGCACATCCTCAATGTACCATCCTTCTTCTTCACCAACACCACAGAAGGAGCAAAAGGACTCGTGCTTAGACGAATGTGCCCAAGTGCCAACAACTCTTGGATAGCCCACTCAATCTCATCTCGATAGGCCTTGGGGTGCCTATAGGGGTGGTGATCACTGCCTAGATGCCCTGCTCAAGCTCGATAGTGTGCTCAAACCCCGATCCCATGGCTATCCTGGTGGAATCTCTCCAAACACTATGGCATACCGATCAAGGATGGGTTGGATCTCTGGATGTACTGTCTACCCTGTAGTCCCTGCCTCTGATGCACGTAGTTCCACTGCCCAATCTATGTCTCCCTTCCGAAAGACTGCCTCCATCTGCTGAGCCGGCACAGTCTGAGGTGGATATGTGTTTTGTCCCCATATCTTCTCATGCCTCCATGTCTTCTCATCATCCCACTCCATCTCTAGGGTCTTCTAATCCATCGTGACCTTCCCTAGAGTGATAAGACACTAAACACCCAGTACCATGTTGGTGTTCGGAATATTGACCACAAAAAAGTGGTCAGTCAATGTGTAGATGCCCATCATCACCGAAAGCTCTGAAACATAACAAGCACATGTCATGGTCTGATCTCTGTCTGAATACCTCTCCGCTCAACCATCTGTGCATCGATGAAGTTGTGGGTTGCCCCACTATCAACCAAAACTGATATGCGTTGGCCACGTACTGTCCATTGTACATGTAGTGTCAGATATTTGGGAACTCCTCGTAATGCTACAAGGGCCCCTCCAGTGGGTGCAAATGATGCACCACCTGCTGCTGGTGGTGGAGGTGGCAAAGGTCCCTGTATGGTATGACTATCTCCTACCTCCACATCCTCCTCGTCATCCTCTTCTCCACTGCTCTTGGAGAAGATCTCAATAAAATGTGCTTTGCTAGTAGCGCATCTATGTCTCGGTGCCCACGACTCCTGACATGTGAAGCACAATTGCTTCTTCTTCACCTCCCTCTTGACATCGTCCTCGATCTACACTCGTCTTGGATTCCCTTTTGGAGTTGGAATCCTCACATCCTTCCCCTTAGACTCAAAAGGTTGTCTTTGGGGGTAAGGTGTTCGGGTCCTAAGTAAGATATCCTATAAGTCCTGGGTCCTGTTGATAGCATCCTGGAGCATGGCTGGTCTAGTGGATCGGACTAGACCTCGAAGTGGCTCTACTAACCCATCGACATAAATACAAACCCTCCGTGTTGTGGATGGGTCTGGCACCATCATGGAGACCCCCAAGAAATCTACAATGTAGGTCTCTGGGCTCCCTGTCTATTTGAGCCTCTTCAGCTCAACAAAATGCTGCTCTGGATCCCTTCGATTAAATCGCTCCATCAACCTTGTGGTAAAATCCGCATATGTCATCACTGTAGAGTTCCTAAGTGTAACCATCCCGTGAAACCACCAATCCTAGGCCTCGCCATCCAAATTCAATGTTGCTACCTTGATGGCCTCTGCCTCCAACATCTAGTTAAGCTAGAAATAAATGTCCAGCTTCTCCACCCAAGACTTTGCCGAACTATTTGATGATCCATCAAATATAGGCAAGTGGAATCTACTCACTGCTCGGTGGGTGTCACCATCATGGTAATGTCGGTTCCCTCTATGATGATCGTGGGGCCTACTATCCCGCTGGAGCTCAACAAAGTCTCTAAATGAAAGGGCATCCCTGAACTCTCACCCATATGCCTGGTACTCTGCAAAATAATCGCCCATATGGTCGGGCTCTGTCTCCTACTGGGCTCAGACCCCGTGTCTACTCGTAGGAACGTGGGCATGGTAGAGCATGTAGGGGCATGTGAGGCCACCTGCTGTGTAGTATCACACTACTTTGGCAATTGATGGGATGCACCTGAACCCTCACCAATATGAAAAACTCATGGGCTCTCACGCTGTCTGGCCTCTACTGTCATGAACCTCTGCCCCATCACTTCAATCTGCCTCGATAGATCCTGCACTGATTTTAGGAGCATATCCGCAAATCTCTTCCTATCCTCATCTGCATCTGCTCTACGTCCACTACTGGCTCTTTCTATTGTGTGTCTACCATAGGTTCCTCCTGTTCTGCATCCACCACAAGAACACAATCTCCCTCTCCGTAGGTATTCTCCAACCTATGTCCAGTATCTCTGTACCTCCTACCTCTGTAACAAATGTAGGGTTTTCCCCCAGTGTCATAGATTGCTAGCTCCACAGGTTGAGCTAGATCTATGCTATGATACCACTGTAATATTCCTAACCCAGAATATACCTCGAACCCTAGCGAAACTCCAACCAAATATGGGCAAATGATATAATAACCCAGAAGTGATAAAATAATAGTGGAAAAGTATATAATAATGTAAACTGGAAATTTAAGCAAATACACAAGAAATGCAGCGAGAAAATGCTAAGCCATTTTATTATACTGAGCAATAAAATGAGTACAAGAGGTGATCAGACAGATGGCACCTCGACTTGCACAAGGCAAGTGAAGAAATACTCTCAGAATGACAAGAATGGCCTCTCTGCGTGAATGCTACTGTTGTGTTGTTGCTACTGCTAGGAAACAAATGATGATTTGGGGCTGCTACCCTCCTCAGAAAAAGCTGAAACTCTGGATTCAGGCTCTACTCAAGGAACCCAGAAAGCTTTCCTGAAATGGCCGACCCCTGAAAATAACCCTCCTGGGGATCTATGCAGTTCCTCCAAGCCTCTTTGATGCCTCTTAAAACCCCTCTAAATTCTACCTGAATCTCCACCTGAAAACTCTGCCAAAATCCTCCAATAGGAAACGGTTGGTCCCATGCTCACTCACACAGCAAAAATCCTCCTGCAAACCCCAATCCCCAACATCTACTAGAATGAACTGCGTCCCTCTCCTAGTCCTGCATATTCCTCCAAAACACGGCTAAAACTACTGCTAGAATGCTGATGAAACTACTGCTAAAACACCAAAGGAAATACCTTGCCTGAGCAGGCACTCGAAGTCCCCCAGGGCTAAGGGTGAGATCTCTGAATGGAGACACTCGATGCACTAAACAGTGCTGCATACTAGCTAAATAGCCAGCGTGCTCAGAAGTCGAACGACTAGCTCCAAATGCACATAACTGAATGATCCCAAAATGAGGGGGGTTCCTCTCTATCGTATAGCCTTTGCCTCTCGCAATCCCTAGGCCCACCTTCTCCTGCATGATCCCCTTCTTGCCATTTGTTCCTTCCCTCCTGTGCAGTCCCTCCATGTGTCTGCGTGGGCCCCATTTCTGCATCCCCCTTTGGCCCCCTTGGCTCCCCTTTAAGTCACAACATTGTGCCACCTAAGAAGTGAATTTTTTATTCTAAAGTGAGTTATGTTCCCCTGTCCTCACTTTTTTATTTACAAATAACTATAGAAGGCAAAAATTGGACAAAATTGAATATTCCAATTAGCCATAGCTAATTAGGAATATTACACCTAAAATCTCGATCTCTCATGATCAAGCAATAATTTGTTTCAACCAGGGTTTACTCTAAAAATCAGTTGTTTGCAACTATGTTTCAACTTCAATAGCACCCCCATGGGGGGTCAGTGGAGGAACCTCCTTCAAATCTGTAGTAGCCAACGAATCCTCTCATCAACAACTGCGAAAAGCCCACCACCACCCTCTTTCGTAGTTAAACAATGATTTTGTAGCTGCAAGCAAGTATCAAAAACCAACATCCAGCACCTTTGCAACTTACCCAGAGAAAAAATCAAGCCCTACCACCCACAAGCTTGGGATATTACCCTTTTGGAGATACCACCTAAGAAACTCAGAGCTACGATTGAATCCATGAAGGAATGAGAAATCATATGCAAGTTCATTGGTCTCTGGCCATTAGAGAAAACACTCTTCAAATGGTTGTAGAAAAATTGGACCATCAAGGGAGAAATAGAACTAAAATTAGGATCCAAGGGTTTTTTCACTGTAATATTCAACAATGTGACGGACTGGAACAACGTTATGCAAGGGTGGCATATTTCATGAATTCAATAGGCATTTTTATGGAACCTTGGGTTCTATGGTTTGATCTAGAGAAAGAGGATTTCTCATTCCTACCAGTATAGATCAAAATATACTCGATACCACAAGAATACTGGGATCCAAAGATTTTATCCCGCATCAGTAATAAACTTGGAATATTTTCCATGCTATCTAATGTCACAAAGATAGGAATATATACCTCTTATGCTAGACTATGTGTCTATATGGATCTTCCCAAACCGCTTCAGACAAGCATCAATCTACACTGTGAAGACATCATCTGGGATCAACGGATTGACTATGAACAAATTCCATTCATATGTTACCATTACTATGCTTAGGACCATACTGTCAAGGATTGTCCTAAAAAACCACAATCGAAAACCTCAATGAATCCTCCACCATCACAACACGACATTAATGATGGTTTTACCACATCCATTTGAATAAAATGCACAACCAAAAGGCGAGGGGACCCCTATACCCCTCAAATAAGTCAAGGAGAAAATAAATTTACAATTCTTCAACAAGAGGAAAGTGATGCAACCTTGGAACAAGAGTCCAAATATTCCCAAGTGCCATAGCAGCCACAAGAACTAGTCTCAACAAACAATATCTCTAATGACAAAATCCCATCCCCAGTGGAAGAAGAGGATTTTCCAGATCTCAAGTTAAAAGGTATAGTTCTATAACATATTGTGAAAGACTAGGAAAATAAGGACCCTATAGCCGACCTTAATGACCAGATCCAACACATTGCAAGGGCCTACTTACGTCATCAAGACTTGATTCTCAATGAATTAAAGGAATGAGTTACCACTACATCTCTCTCTTATTCATTCTCAATGCAAGGAATTAAAAGGAATTCCCCTTGGGACTATTCTTTCACATTAAAGGAACCAGAAAAGGAAGGCATAAAAACTAACAGCCAACTCCTCCAGGATCTTGGCCAATTCCTGGTTAATTTGGGGAGGGTAACTCCCATGTCATCTCTCTTTTCACTCCTCTCTAAACCCTAATGATGAACATCATTTCATGGAATGTAAGGGGATTGAATAACACATCTGTTGAGCCCCGAACTTGCATCTTTCCTACACATTTTTCTAGATTTTTTCCATTCACCTGGACCTCCTAAGCTATCAACATCATTGCATATTAGTCATAAAAAAGCATTTAAAGTGGTTTCTTGACTATGTCTTTGTGTTGTTGTTTGAACTAAATTTTTTCTTATGAGCTGCGGAATCTTGTCACTTTCCGCAGTTGTTTTTATTAAACTATAGGTTGCAAGTGTCACGAGGTAAAGCAAGCCACATGGGCAAGTTGGAAATGACCTCGACATGGGTCAGGTCCTATTGGTCCAACTGGATTAATCAAAGAAGGTCGTGGTCAACGGTGGTCAAGCGGTGGTCAAACAGGAGAGTTGTACAGCAACAGGACTCCATTTTCAAACACGTGAATATTTTTGTGACCATTTCTAGATCTTTGGAGGCACATTGACACTTGTAAGCTGACTACGATGTAGATCCAACAGCCACTTTCAATAAGATTGCGTAATCTCAGCGACCATGATGCTAAATCCATGGACGTTGTTTTTCACGTGTCCTCTGTTCATGTAGTTTTCCAGGAAAAACAGTTATGTAACCTTTGTTATAAATAACATGTTCCTATATGCATGATAGTTAGTCTTTTGAATGTAAGTTTGCTATTAAGAACTCACTGTGTTGTGACACTAGTTTATTGTTGTAACTGTGTTTTGAGATATATATAAGAAGACTCTGTTCTACATGCTTTCATGAACGTAATTTTGAATTGATAACCTGTTGGCCGAGGTTGTGTAGAGGGCCCCTGCACACTAAGGTTTCATTTCCATTGTTGTTGTATAGTCTTTATGCATCGTTTCTTTATTTTCACTGCATATTTTTTATAGTTATTCACTTGTGTGTATTTCTAACATTTCACTTTTATTCATGATTTTACAAGCTTTGTATAACGCTGATCAGTGTGTGAATGTATATTTCAGGATAGAGTAGGCAGCTCGGGCATCTGCATATAATTTTCACAATGACTAATGACATGGGATTAATTCTCTGCTGACTTTGCTTTTCCTAGTTTTTAATTCCAGTTTTGTTTTGTTGATTTCAGTATCATTTCCTTGCTTTATTAGTTAGCTCAGATATTAAATTGGTCATATCATTGATGGTTACCTCCGAAAGCCATAGCTGGACTAATAGCGAGGGATCGAATTATGAATGTGTAATTTGATTTTAGTTTACTTTTTCTGCAATTAGATATTAAATTGCTCATATCATTGATGGTTACCTCCGAAAGCCATAGCTGGACTACTGGCGAGGGATCGAATTATGAATGTGTAATTTGATTTTAGTTTTACTTTTCTGCAAATTAGATATCAGATTGTTCATGACATTGATGATTACCTCAGAAAGCCATAGCTGGACTACTAGCGAGGGATCAAATTATGGATGTATAATTTGATTTTAGTTTTACTTTCCTTGCAAATTTTAATTTCTTTAAGTGCAGTAGCTTAAATCATTTTTCTGTTTCATTTCTTAGACAACAGTAGAGACAATAGTTCCATGTTCAGTAGTTCATTGTTTACTTGTTTTAAATAGCATCATCTTTTCATTCTTGATTCCAATATTCCTTTCATCACTAGTGTATTTTAAAATCTTCTGAAGTGTTAAGTTTTCGAAACCCTTATAGAGGACATAATTTTCTTAAAAACCTATAACCATACTTTCCTTCTAGAAACCTAGGAATAGGAATTCCATAAACAAAGATAAAAACCCCCAAAAAACATAAAAATAAAAAACGACAAAAATAAGAAATAGGTTATCTTGCACATATAGTACGCCACACTTCGTCAGCTTATGAATCCCAGATTGACAATTAATGTAGCAATTTAGGACACACTAAATTGACCAAACAACATCTAAACATTGGATCCTCAAGAACCATATCTCCAAGGAACAACCTAACATTTTTCTACACTAAGAAACCAAAAGTTCCTACCAACACCTCGCCCAAATCATAAGTACCATTTGGAAAAACTGTGACTTCCTCTCCCAATGTGCTAAGGGATCCTTAGGAGGTCTCGCCATTCTTTGGGACTCCAACATAGCCATCATTGAGGATTCCTTTTCCCTGCTTAGAATCCTTTCAACTAATTTTCAACCACTAGGCTCTTACTGCTCTAGAATAATCTCCAATATATATGATCCTATCCTTACCCAAGACAAAAAAAAATACTTTCTTTCCAATCTATCCTCTGTTTCTTTGCTATTTCATTTGGAAAGGTGGATCCTACGGGGTGATTTCAACCTTATTCACTCATTTTCAAAAAAGAGAGCGATATCCGACACTTGGAGGATGAGTCCTTGTCCTCCAACTCCTTCATTGATGCATCAAAATTGATTGAGATTCCAATTTCCAATGGAGTTTATACATGGAATAATATAAGAGGAGGTGCCCAATAAGTTTCCTCCAAGCTAGATCACTTTTTGATCTTAGAATCCCTCTTTCTTTATGGAATCAACATAGATGCTACAATTCTCCTTAGTCATAGGTTAGACAATTGGTCTATTGCACTCCAACTTGAGTGGTCTTCTTCACCAAAAATTAGGCCCTTCATATTTGATGCCTTCTAGTTACGGCATCTAAATTTTTTATCCAACATGGAAGCATGGTGTTTTGAATTAGCTAACATCCCAAATCATGTTATGTATCATTTCTAGCAAAGATTAAAATCCATTAAACAAAAGCTAAATGATTGGAAAGGGGATGACTTTGGCAATATCTTTCAAAAAAATATTCACCTGGAAAAGAAAATGAAGATATCTAGCAAACTATAATCTTTGAGGGTACGTATGATCAACTAAAATAAGCAAAAGAAACTTTATGGAGACAAATCAGGGAAAGATTACAAGAAGTGATCTTATATAAGAAAAAATATCAAATTAAATGGATGCAATAAGGTGAGAGAAATACTAAATTATTTCATAAGTCCATACTCAACTATCACTAGTAGAATGACATATATCATCTGAAGGATCAAAATAATCAATATTTTCAATACCACCATAGATATCGCAGGTTCTCTCACAACATTTTTGTACCCTCCTCACAGAGCCCATTTCAGATAAAAGGAAGGATATTCTGAAAATTACACAACACATCCCACGCTTAATCTCAAAAGAGAAAAATGCATTACTCCTTAAGGAAGTATCCCACAAAGAAGCTGAATATTTTATCATGAACATGACACATAATAAAACCCTAGGCCCAGACGGGTTTACAACAAAATTTTACCAAGCATGCTCACCCATTATGAGGCATGATGTTTGAAAAGTTGTGGAGGACTTATAGTGTTAAACCTCATTTTTTTCATCCTTCAATGTGACCTTCTTCTCTCTCATGCCAAAAAATCCCCAAGCCTCCTCTCATATTGACTTTCACCCCATTGTCCTTTGTAATGTTATCTGCAAAATCATCTCAAAAGTGATAGACAATGATATTAAGCCTCTTTCCTCAGGGATTATTTCCCTTGAGAAGACTAGATATGTTGAAGGGAGGAAAATCTTGGATAGTATTATCCTCATACAAGATAATATTCATTCCCTCTATTCTTCCAAGCAACCTAGAATGATTCTTAAGCTAGACTTGTCCAAAGCATTTGACAAAGTCAGTTGGAAATTCATTTACCATGTCCTTAAAGCCTTTGGCTTTCATGACAAGTAGATCTCATGGTTTATGGCTATCATCTTAAAATCCATTTTCTCCATCCTTGTAAATGGCCTCCCCTCCCCTAATTTCACATATTCTAGTGGTATAAGTCAAGGAGACCCGCTTTCACCTTATATTTTCCTTTTAGTAGCTAAGGGTTTGAGTCATTCAATCAAGTGGGCTCTGATTCAACAACGCCAAAGTGGTATCCCTCTGGGATCTCCTAATCAATGTCCAACCCATCAATAATTCATGGATGATACCCTCCTTATGGTTTAGTGTAGAAATATGGTGTTAGAATTGCAACTACTCAAGAAATTTTAATCTAAATCAAGAGACACAATTCTACTCTATTGCTCTACGGAATTTAATTCAAAATTTAGAATAATAATCACAAACATGCAAAAATAAAAACCACACATGCACAATATTTTTCTAGGGAAAATAAAATCCTAAAACCCCCTTACGCTTGTTTAAATTAATCAAATGAATAGATAATGTATTATAATTTCTAGCTCGCTATAATCTCAACCTGCAAGTGAATAACCTATCTCTCTGCTCAATGAGAAGCTCTGAACAAGACTTATTCAATTTTTGAATTAGCTTGAGCCCCTATTTCCTTGTAAAAATCATGAGGAATTAGGCCTTTATCATTAAGGAATTTTACTCCAATTGATTGTGAAATTCCAAAGGTTGATCATATGACTGCATGCAACACCTGTACACTCAAGACTGGTCTATAACTCATGTTACACTAACTTGGAATATATACTACAAATGAGGAAATCGAGTTCTCTACATGCACTAGTTATTTTAGGATAATTGATGAGTTCACTAGATGATCACTGAGTTAGACTGTTATCCCATAGTTAGAACTAGTTTAACTGAAAACAACTTGAAATAATTGAGCTTGATTTCTACAAATTAGCAATCACACATGCGCAATTGAACTCCAAGCCCTCTAAATCTAATTTACTAAGTTAAATGAGTGACAAGAGCCATGTCACACAAGTTAAATTTCCTCCAAGTTGTCTGTTGATGTGGGAATTTGATTTTTCTCAATTTGACCAAGGAAAAGTAAAATTGAGACTTTCTTGCTACATTTCTCAACACTCCCTCTTAGCAAGAAAGGGATTATTAACCAGCCCTATCCTACACCTGTGGAATTCAAACTTCCCTCTTAACAAAGCCTTTGTCAAGAAGTCAACATCTTGTTCCTCTATCGGAATGTAATGTGGAAACATTATTTGCATCTACACACAATCCCATAAATGATGATACCGGATATCTATATGCTTGGATCGATCATGAAATATTAGATTCTCAAAGAGCTTAATGCAACTTTGATTATCACAATAGATCATAGTTGGATCCATCATTTGAGAAAATAATCCCACAAGTATCTTTCTTATTTAGGTTGCCTCACATGTTACTTGACTAGCAGCCATGTATTCTACTTCTACCCAGCTGAGTGCCATAGATCTTTGCTTCTTGTTGTACCAGGAAACCAATGTGGACAAAACATTGAAAACTATACCTTATGTACTCTTTCACTCAGATGGACTCCCTGCCCAATCTTCATTTGTGAAGCCACACATCTTCACCCCCTTTATATGTTTGTACCATAAACCATACTAGGTAGTGCCTCGAAGGTACCGTAAAACGTGCTTCTTTGCCTTCTAATACAATTTTGTCATCCTAACCGTAGCTTGGCTCAAGTAGTTGATTGCATAACACATATATGGTTGTGTTCACAAGATACATTAGTGAACCCACTAGTTGTTGATAAAAGGTAGCATCCACCTCTTCACCTGAAGTGGCATCCTCCTTCCTCCAATTGGCCACTAGAGGTATCTCCATGGATTTAGAATTACCCATATGAAATATCTATAGTATCGAATTTCCATACTTTCCTTGGTACACAAACAATTCCCCATCGCCTTACCATAATACATGAGACCCATGTCCTTCATCTCAAATTCCTTTGTAACATCTGCCTCACAAGAGTTGCTCAGCTACTCATCACATGTTAATATTAAAGCATCAACATATAAAACAATGATAATAAATATATATTCTACCAAGATATGATATAGGTTTGCATTCACTTCACTTTTGGTGAAGCCCAAACCAGTGAGATAACTATCAATCCTGGTGTACCAAGCTCATGGTCCCCATTTGTGACCATAGATTGCTCGCCTGAGTCTACACACATAAGACTCCTAATAAAATATCTCAAAACCTTCTAGTTGCTTGATTTATACCTCCTTGTCAATAACACCATTGAGAAATGTTATTTTTATATCCATCTAGTGGATCTTCCACCCTATCTGCACAATTAGTGCAAGAATTGATCTGATGCATGAATACCTTGTTATGGGAGCAAATGTTTCCTCATTGTAAATTTCCTCAACTTGAAAGAATTCTTTGTCCTCAAATCTAGCCTTATACTTCTTTATGCTTCCATTTGTTGCTTTCTTAACCTTGAAGATCCATATCAAACCCACAGTTGATTTATATGTTGGTCTTGGGACTACTTCCCAAACACTGTTCTTTACAATGGATTCATATTCTTCGACCATTACATCAACACAAACAGGTTTCTCAACTGCTTCCTCGAAAGAGGATGGCTTAGTCTCTACAACCTTAGTCATTAGATCCATGTAGCTACTGTACCTCTCAGGTGACCTCCTTTACCTGTGCAAATTTGAAGGAGCTCCCACATTCTCCCTTGCATCCTCCACCAATCTATCAACTTCCTTGGTTCTTTTTCAACCTTCTTTAGATGGTTTTTCTTGAGTCGATTTCTCCACTCTCCCTCCTCTTTTATTCTCCATTTTTGGTTTCTCCACAACTTCCTGAGGCTCCTCTTGAGGCTCCTGCTTTAGATCTAAAATTTTCTCCTCTGGTGGGATTTGAAGTTCCCTCTTAAGAGAGAACCACATCGCTTTCTCCTCATCAAACATTACATCCCTCCGTGCAACTGTCATTCTGAGGGAAGATAAGTACACACAATAATTGTGTGGAGTCAGGTGTAACTCACAGAAACTCCTAACTTTTTCGTCGACTCATGTTTCTTCCTCAAATATTTGGAGACATGGCAGTAAATGGAGGCTCCAAAAATTCTGAAGTGACACGCATCCTTCTTCCTCCCTGAGAAATCCTACACCGGTGTAATCATACCAAGAATCCGATGAGAAATCTGATTCTTCAAGTAGATTGTTGTGTTACATGCCTCTGCCCACAAATGCAATGGCAGTCCTTGGTCATGTAGCATAGCTCTCACAGCTCCAACAATGCTCTAGTTCTTTCTCTTAGCTACCCATTTTGCTGAGGGTTGTGGGGTGCTATTAGCTTTCTTCAAATGCCTTCATTTGAACAAAAATTCTTGAACTCATTCACAACATACTCACCTCCATTGTTGCTCTTGAGAGCCTTCACTTTCTTACTAATATTTTTCTCAACTACTACCTTGAATTCTACAAACTTTGAGAATCTATCATCCTTCTTCCACATGAAGAAGATCCACTTCCTTGAGAAATCAAAAATAAATTAACAAATAATTTACGTCTGATAATGGAGGCTATCAAGAAAGGTCCACAAACATTAGAGTGGATTGTTTTCAAGACTGCATATTGATATTTCAGATTTTGTCTTTAAGGGCTAGTTCTCTATGATCATTAGTATTCTCGAATAGCTCAGTTAGTGCCTTCCATGTTGTGAAACGAGTTTCTTTCCCATGGATATTTTAGACAATGTGGTCTCTAACTCCCTCTAATATTATTCTCCTCGCCTTAGATAGATCTTTCTTCCAGTGAGCTAGGTTCTGGCATGAATTCATCCTGGTTTTTCAATGTCTGTCTTGACATATTCCAGTGATATGTTGTCGTCAAGCACTGTCTCCATGTGATCCTTCCATGCAATGAAATTTGATATTCCTTCCGAGGCATATTATAATCTTAGCCCATTGAAGGTCATCTTTCCAACTCTAAAGAGATCCTGCTACACTGAAGCTACAAATTTGAACCTCCTAAGGAACAACTTCGAAATTCATTCTCTAATATGAATCCAACTCTAATACCATGGAGAAATATGGTGATAGAATTCTAAATGCTGAATAAATTTTAATCTAAATAAAGATACATAGTTCTACTCTACTGCTCTACGATATTTAATTCACAATTTAGAACTACAATTGCAAACATGCAATAATAAAAACCACACATGCATAATATTTTCATAGGGGAAAGAAATTGATAAAAACCCCTTAATACTACTTGCATGAATTAGATGAATATAGAATGTATTACAATTTCTAGCTCACTATGAGGTCAACCTACAAGTGAAAAATCTATCTCTCTACTCAATGAGAAGCTTTGACCCAGAATTAGTCAACTTCGGCCTCAACTTGAGCCCTTATTTCCTTGCTCAAATCCTCGGGAATTATGTCCCTATTATTTAGGAATTTTCCTCCAATTGATTGAACAATTCCCAGAGTTGATCATCTGACTACATGCAACACATGTACACTCAAGACTAGTCTACAATTGATGTTACACTACTTGGGAATCTCCACCACAACTAGGGAACTTGAATTCTCTGCATGTACTAGCTATTTTTGGTTTATTGGTCAGTTAATTGGATGATCAAGACTATTGTCTCACTGCACAACTAACCTTCTACTAGTTCTATCAACAATTAGTACTAGTTTAACTGAAAATAACTTGAAATAATGGACCTTGATTGCTACAAATTGGAAATCACAAATTCTTAACTTAACTCCAAGCCCTCTCACTCAAATTTACTGAGCTAACGAAGTGACAAGAGCCATGTCACACAAGTTAACTTCCTCCAAGTTGTCTACTGATGTGGAAATGCGAATTTTATCAATTTTACCAAGGCAAAGTCTAATTGAGACTTTCTTCTACATTTCTCAACAATCAACCTTCACTTAAAGAATTCAAGGAATTCAAGAATATTTTGGACACATTCTCAACAACTTCAGGTTTGGAGATTAACAAAGGTAAATTTTAGATCATCTTTTTTAATACTCCTGAGGGAGTTCAAATGTATATTTCTCACTTTCTAGGCTTCAAGAGGACCTCCTTTCTGTTTAATTATCTTGGTTCCCCCATCACTACAAACCATCTTTGCATATCCATATGGGAGGATCTCCTTTCAAAATTTGAGGCTAAGTTGTCTAGCTGGATCTTTAGAGCCCTCAACTTCGCTAGTCACTTCACTCTACTAAAGTCTATTCTCCAATCCTTTCCCATCTACTTTCTCTTAGCCTTGGTCGCCCCAAAGGTCATTCTCAATAATTTACATAACATCGAATAATCTTTCATGTGGGGGGGAGAAAATATCCAAATGAAATGGGCTCCTATAGCCTGGGATAAGATTTTCTTTCCGAAAGAAGTAGGAGGTTTGGGCTTTCGAGAACCATAAATCCTTAACAAATATTTCTATGAAAAAACATTGTGGTGATGGTTGAAAATCCCCTCAATGCTCTGCAATTGGATGTGGTGCAACACATTTGAACCAAATACTCCTCCTTCATAGCTAGATTAGATGAGTGTTGGTCATATCAACTCTCATATCTGGAATGCAACCTGTCAAAACAAGCACCTTGTTGAAGACCCTTCTTTATGGGATATTAGTGATGGGAGAACAACACTTTTATGGGATGATTCTTGGAATCAAAGGCTGAGGCTATCTACCATGCCTAACTCTCTCCCCTTAAGGAGAAGTATACTAAATCGATGGTTGTTAGTGGTGGCACACTATTGACATTCCTCTGCCTCTACTGGACATTGGCATCCCTAGAGAATTCACTCTCTTGACTAAGCTAGAGACCACAATGATGAGAAGCATATTCTTCAACAAGAGTTAGCATTTAGAAACATTGCAGTGCATGAGGATCCTCATGTTCTTAGGTGGGGTTATCGACCTTCAAGGATGTTCAATTTAAAAGAAGCTTTTCATTATTATCTTATATCCAATCTAATGTGGCAGACCTGACATGGACACACCTTTGGAACCTTAAGCATTGGCCCAAGATTACCTTATTCATATGGCTGATCATTAAAAAGAAAACACTTACATGGGAAAATTTGTAGAAAAAGGGCTTTCTCAATCCCTCCATCTATTGTCTATTCCAAATCAATCTGAAGACCTTCATAACTTATTTATTGACTGCACATTCTCAGCGGCAATTTGGAGTTAGCTAGAACAAGTTTCTCGATGTGTTAAGCCTCTACCGAATCCTCCATCACTAGATAACTGGGACATAACGCCCTTCAAAAATTCCTATCCTAAACAAGGTTTAGCAATTGATTCCAAGATTTATTATGTGGAACATTTATAAGGAGAGAAACACACATATCTTTAAATAGGTCACCTCTCCCCTTGAAAGTGCATGCACACTCACTTTGCAATATATTCAAGAAACTATAGCTTTGAAACAGTGGGAGTCAAAGGATTGGGATTGTCCCCACCCAAAGAAGGATATTATTCATGTGCTTGGTATTCAACCACAAGCCATAATTAATTCAAGATCTTTCATCACCCACAACACAGGTAGTCCAACATCTTGGTCCCCTCTAGCCACTGGATTTACCAAACTAAACTTTGACGGTGCATCATGAGGTAATCTCGGTCATGAAAGCTTTGGTGGGGTTCTTCGAAATAATGAAGGTGTTGATGCCTAAAAATGTCTTGGCTCATCACATGAGGAATTCCCGGATCAAAGTCCTGATTAGACTCCTTTCCATTGAAGTGGAAATCCTGAGTGGTTTAATGGGTCTTTAGTTACCCTAAGACTAGCCTATAGTTAAGCTAGCCTACACTATCCTAATATGTACAATTATGCACAATAGTGGTTTTTCAGTTTTTTTATAGGAAGTGATGATTGTGCTTAAAAAAATGAATGGGATGGAATCACCTACATGATATCGATTTGGAAAATATGATCCCTTTTTTATATGACTGAAATCAAGGCTCAATCAAGTTACAGTGAAATCTTCTCCTACGCAACAAGACTTGCAAGAATAAAATAATTTAAACTGAATGTAAACAAATACTAATCACAAGATGAAAGAGAAAGAAGAGGGGGTCTTCTTTCACCAAAATAAGGATAACCTTACTCAATCAAGGGGTTAAAGATGAGACAAGGGGAAAGAACCATGATTAAACCTAGGATCATGATTCATTTGTATATCCTCAAAATTATTTGGAGATTTCAAATGGTTTACACGCTTATGCAATGAAGTAATCCTAATAAATGATTATTAAAATAACTTCAATCACGTACTCCAAATTCAATCTTGTAAAATAGACTTATTCTAAAATCGACATCAAACTAAAGAAATCATTCTAAGTTCAATCTAAGGTAAACCAAGATTAATTTATAATAAGAAAAATAAATGATTATTCAACCTTACAAATTAACTCCATAAATCTATTAATAATTTACACCTGCAAAATCAATGAATGAAATTTTAAATAAGTTAAATTTTCATTTAAAAAACACTTCACAAGTCCAAACTTATATCTTTTCAATTATTATAATACATGTATGTAATAGCAACCAAAAAATAAACCAAAAATAATATATATATATAATATATATATATATAAAAAACATGACACCATATAATAAAACACATTATATCAAAATATATTATAATAATATGTTGTATATATCATATCACAATAAAATATGTTTTCCCATATATGATACAATAACCTCAAAATGACCCTCTACCCATACAATATACCCTCGAAATGGATTGTGCTTTTAATTGACGGTGTTGTATCAAGGTTCAGAAAAGATAAATTAAATCGATTTTGGCTTGATTGCAAAAGGAAGACGGAGAGACACCCTTTGTGGTCTATGTGATCCTTTTTGTGGTTCTCTACGCAATTCAATTCTCTCCCTCAGGTTTCCCATATCCATTCACTTTAACTGCCTTCCTCTCCCCATTTGGAACCGCATAGAGGTGAAGGTAGGTTTTTATATATTACAAATCGAGTTGTTTTTAGTAAGATTTTTTAGCAATGTTTTAAGGGGTTTTTGGATTTAATTCCTTTAAAATTTAGTAGGAATTTATTGAAATTACAAGTTTGATGGGTAACTCTTGCACAATCCAAGTGCCTTAGGAATTTTTCAAAATGTTGAAACTAGTTTAAATAACACAAATCAAGATTTCACCTCAAATTTTTCTGCCAAATTCTAGAGCCAGAAAATCTAAAAAATCACACTAAAAACAACTCCGATTACAAATTACAAAAACCCATTTATCTATTATATTCTTAAAAAAAAACACCTATTTTTTAATTCTTCATTCTTTATTCGACCAAAGATACCAATGTAGTAGGAGTTCTAACAATGACTAGTCAGCGGTGATTGGCCCTCTCCTCATTTGAATGGTTTTCAATGAAGGATCTCCATGTTGATTGGCCTCTCATTCTTGCACCTGCAACCACACATCTTCATTAAATTCATCATACCATAATTCGAAACGAGTAACATATTGTGTTAGAATCCATAAAATCTGAAATTCCATTGGTTATTCTTCCCTAGACAAAACACTATTGGATGAATGAGTATATCTCTATATTTGCAAATAAGGTGCCACAAAAAAAAAAATAGTTTTTTGAATATGGTTTTGGGAAGTTTTTATTAGCGTTCTTTGTCATTTAGTTTAATAAAATATTTTAATGTTATGATGTGTTGTATATATCCAAACAATAATAAAATTGTAAAATAACTTATATAAATATTTGTTTAACTTTTTTTTATTAATTTTTAATATAATTAAACATTTTTTTGGATATATCTATCTATATATATGATTATATAAAATTGACCATTAAAGATAATGATAACAAGCTAATAATTATTTATTTAATATTGAATGATGGTATTTTTTTTATATTGTTCGGCACTGCAGTTCGTTTCTGGGTGCGGCACTGCAGTTGCTAAGTTCTGGGTACGGCTGCGGCTACTGCAGTTGATAGTGGTGTCGCTTCGTAATTGTAAAGTGGAGATCCCCGATCTCAGAATTTTTGCAGAAGCAGTAGTATTGATTTGAAGGCCTTCTCCATGAGAACGTCCATGAACGGCTTGTGGGCATCCTCGATCCATCAAGTGGGCATCTAGTTCTTAATAATTCTGATCCGCACTGGCTGTTTAGGTGAGATCAACGGCATCTGAAATTTTGAGTAAATAAGTTTATTTGCACATTTTGCGTTCTAGATCTAATCTTTTGCAGCTAGATCTAGATCTAGGTAGCTAGGTTCTAGATCTAATCTTATGCGGCTAGATCTAGATCTAATCTTATCTTCTACCTTATTTCTCTGCGGCTGGGGTCTACGAGCAAGTAAAATATGGCTCTCAGCTTCACGAAAATAGCTGTTGGCTCATCCACTTCTGGAGGGCAAGCTCCTGCCCATATCGTTAGTGAAGCCCTAGCTCCAATTGTCGAGGTGGTCCAAGCCTCACTCGATGAGGCTTTGAAGTTTTCCGAAAGTGCCCTAATCTGCGGGTTCAATGGTTTTTGGCCGCAGCTGACAACTCTCCACAATTGGATCTCAGAGGTATGGAAGCCTGTCATTTCTGATGAAATTAATATCTACCCCTGTGCTAGGGGTTTCTTTATAGTAGATTTTGAAAATCCTAAAAGCAGACAATGTATTCTAGATTTCGGCCCTTGGTTTTGGGAAAAATCAGGCCTATTCATGAAGCCCTGGAATCCATCATTCGATCCCTCTACAGCAGTCATAGCCTTAGCACCAGTTTGGGTGAGATTTCCTAGCCTACCCT
This sequence comes from Pinus taeda, assembly GCA_000404065.3. Taxonomy (NCBI): domain Eukaryota; kingdom Viridiplantae; phylum Streptophyta; class Pinopsida; order Pinales; family Pinaceae; genus Pinus; species Pinus taeda. The sequence continues at coordinate 18,341 of APFE030311642.1, read as the reverse complement.
TGCATCTCTGGAATCTCTCCTCACTAAAAGCCATTGGAAATGCAATTGGGAAATTTCACTGCAGGTGCCCAGAAACAGAGGAGTATGCCAGAACCACCTATGCACGCATTTGTGTGGAAATGGACTTCAGCGCCAGATTCCCAGCTGAAATAAACCTAACAAGTAAAGACTATGTGTAGAACCAGAAACTTGATTATGAAAGTGTCCTCTTCAGATGTCGATCCTGCTTTGAGACAGACCATCTAGCCAAAAGTAGCCCAAAAGCCTCCCAGAAAAATTCTGCTAGAAAAAACCACCACAGATCTACATGGTGGGAAGGAGCATAAAAAGAACACTACACTGTCATCAAAAAAGAATACTCTAGAGAAAACTCTGAATCACAAGAAATCGGGCAAGAAAGAAACAACTCTCAAGGCAAGCAAGGAGAAAGCCCCGCCCAACAAATCAGCAGCTATGAGGATTCGAATACCGCACAAAATAAATCTTCATTTAACAGCAAAGCAGATCTCCTAAACCAAATTTCTTCTCCGACTATCTTCAAAAGGACGAACACAATAGATCACGAAGCTAAGACACCAATGTCCCAAGAACCAAAAGAGATGAAAGAGATGCAAGATAAAGGAAGTTGGAAGATCGTAGAGAAAAAAAGAAAGCTACAACACCAATCTCGCCAAGAAAGACGAGGAGCCAGATAATTAAAAACTAAGAAAATTGTAGGTCCGATAAACCAATTTGGTCTCAGTGGACGTTAACCACCATCATCATCATCATCATTATGGTAGACATGTCATCGAAGTATAAATTGATATAATGAGAGTTGTACAAATTGTACACATGTTATTTTTACATATTTTTTTCAAATTTATATTTTTTAAGTTAAAAAATAAAACCCATAAAAATTGTCTATTCAATACTTTACACCAATGAGAAAATGGAATTTATGAATTTAATTACAATCCATTTGTATTTATGGTACATAGTAATTAATATATAATGTTATTTTTCAAACTATTTATATTTATTGTACATAATAATTAGTGATATAGTACATAGTAATTAATAATAAAATATACAAAAATCAATTCTTATCATCATTACACAATAAGAGAAGAGACATTTTAATCAATTATATTTGAAATAAATAGAAATAAATTTTATCAAAAATAATAAATTTGATTTCATAATATTAAATTTTGGATAGATTTTAAATTTTTTTCAGTAAAAAAATTAATAACATATCAATAAAAAAAATTAAGTAAACCAACCACAGATATAATAAAAATCATCATAAAAATATGATGAAACTTCAATTTGAAAGTTGTTGAGATAAATTTATCTCATCGGGCAATCAGTTATGCAGTTAACGTATTGAGATGTCGTTTAGATTTACAGTTTAATAAATAATTGAATGCTTGATAATGTGGACCTTTGCTCTTGGTATTGATCCATATGACATTCCCTGAGATAAAGGGAGTTTAAGTCGATAACAAGTAATCCCAATCACCAGAATTGAGTGTGAGCTGCCAAAATGCTTATCCAAGTTATGCAGGCAAGCAAGGGAGCATTATTTATGTAGAGCGAAGGTTAGTATTATGCTCCCTAAAAATTAAAGTTTGAACATGTCATCGTAGAAATTAAGAGCATATTCACGTTGAATGGCATGGGTTCTCATTTTCTTTGTTTTTGTTTTTTTCCAAGTACTTGTCTTCAACATATACGTTGATTGTTTTGGTTACATATGGTTTAAGTACAAAACGTTATAAAATATAATTTTTTATTTTATTTTTATAATGATTATATATTTAATATTTACCATACATTAACACTATAAGTTTATATGTGTGATGATTTTATGTTTATGATATATTTATTATATAAAAAGTAAATATTTGTTTATTTATATTTTTTTTATTTATTAAGTTTGACAGTGTTATTCTATTTTTTATTATATAATAAGAAAGTTTACACCACATAGATTAACTAGACAGTTTCAATTTGGCCTGAGGGGAAACCAAGTTTGTTGGTCACTGGTCAGCATTGTAAGTCATCCAAAAACAATACTATTTTAATATTTCCATCCAAACTAGATACCTCTCTATCTCATGTTCAAACACAGTTACATAACTGTAAAAAATGACATTTGCAACATAAAAATTAAAAGCTAATTACATAGACCAAAGTTATTCATGGGGATGAGTCTAATCCTTCTGTTCCTCTGAGGCAGATGCGATGGGAGCTAGATCCTCAGCTGCTGCCCCTGGCATGCCATACAACTCCAAAATGCAAGGGATGTGGCAGTCAATTCTGTCCATCCTGATATCTTGTTTCTGTAGCTAGAAGAGAATTTTCTCCATGTTCTTCTTATAGTTCGGCATTCCTTGAACTATCACTGTCATACCCACGGATATCTACTCCATCGCCTTACCTAGTAGACTCTTCATTAACCAGTACAAGTACAACATTTGTTTGAAATGTGTGATTCTCCCATAGGTGTTCCCTGGATCTGGAACAAGAGTCCTCCAATTATCCATCTCTTCCTCCGTCTCACTTCCTTGCTTTACCTCCTCTTCCCATTCTTCTAGCAATTTTCGAATGCCAACATCCATCCCCTCACGATAAGCCTCTAATACTTAAGTGATGAGGTTCTCTACTAATTTCTGACCGCTGTGAGTTTCCGACGTGCTCGGCCCCTTATCTGTCCGAGGAGCCGAGCCTCTCCTGCCGCACCCACATCCTCTCGCAGCATGGGCCATGACCTATTTACCAAAACACTGTTGACACCGAGAAAATGTTAGATTCAAATTCAGAATTTTCGTAATACACCACCTTGTGTTCATGTTTTTCCTCTCCTCCATTTCTCACCGCATGCTTGCAAGTGTGGGCCAAAGCCAACAGATCCCAGAGGGGAGGTCTTTGACCCTTACCCCGTGGCCCACCATTGTTCCCTTCCCCCTTACTATGGATTGTATGCAGGTCATCCCACCCCGTCTCAATAACAATGGGATGGCATTATTATATTTATATTAATTATATAGCACTTAGACTTTTATTTTATTTACATTGTTTTTATAATTAAATTTTAATGATACATATTATGTGAATAACATTTACAATTCATATTATTTTAATTAAAATATTTACATTGTTTTATTAATAGTACATTTTAATTTGAATGTAAGTGTGTCTAATTATGCAAAATCAAAAGTGGATATGAAGTGAGGAAAACGCCCACAAGTAAGGAATGATAAAACGAAGTGATCCAAGTGTTGTCATGTGAGAAAAAAAGGGTGATAAAGTAGAAAATGACACTTTACACAAACGAAATGAAGACCAAAACAAACTTAAAGTAAAATGAAAAGCAATTTGATCTAAAGTAGAAGAAAGACCCTTATTTATTTTCAGAAGACAAAACCAAAAATGGGGGATTTGTTGTGGCTACAACAAAAGGGAACATTCTTGGTATAGATGATGTAAAGCTAGGAATCACTACCAACAATGAGGTGGAGCTATGGGGTCTAGAACATGGCCTGAGAATGGCACTCCAACTAAATCTTCATCAGCTAGTCATTGAAGGCCATTCTCTGTTGTTAATCTCCATCATGAAGAAGCTTCAAAATGGATCCTCCCCCTCCAAGTCTCCAAAAGTTGACGAATAGAGTCTCATGTTAGTAGAGTGGCACAACTAATGCAGAACATCCGTGAAATCTCTATCACATGTCTGATGATCTAGAAATAAACTAGCAAATCATTTAGCCAATTATGCTCTTAATGAAAATTTCTCCTTACTAGAGGCGAGGTGGACGCAACATCTTCCAATTTCCTTGAGGAGCTCCTGTGAAGCAATTGCAAAGCAATATTTTTCCCCCACAGTGGGCGAACGTGCATAAGTGACAACAAGACAAGTTAAGAAGGATCTAGAAAGGGCTATTACAAATTTGATAATGGAAGTTTGTTAAACCTCTCAGGGATTGATAATGATTCTCTTGAATAGCTTAGGCATACCCAACCTTTTCAATTCCAGACTTATAGAAAAGTCATGCATGCCTATTGTTTGGTCCATAATTTCTCGAGTGCTTGTGTATTGTCTTAGGCCATAGTTAAGTTTCGATAATTTAATCTTAAGATTTTGAATTTGTGTTTCTGGTTGTGAGCAAACCAGTAGCATGATGCTATTCTTTATGTAATGGTTTTTTTGAAAAAATGAAATAGTCGAACCTTCACACAATTTTTTTATTATTAAAATATTAAATACATATTTTGAAATTATTGAATCTAGAGGCTCATTTTACAATCCAATATGAGGGCGATGTGTAATTTTGTCTGTCCTCATCTTGGAGTTGACAAGTGCCCCTTTAAAAAATACTTTTAATGAAAAACATCATTGACTACAATAAAAACAAAATTGATTATACATATCCGGTTAGTTAAATTACTTAAAGCATTATAAAACATTATTCCTTGCTATTTCACTTTCACTCTTCTAGTAATAAATACAATATTTCGATGTCTATGTTAAATAATATAATTTATTAGATAAAAGTAAATATATATTATATTATATATATATATATTTATATATTATATATATTATAATATTATATATAATATATCTTATATATATATATATATATATATATATATATCTATTAACTTAAATAAATTGTTTGAATATCATATTAACTAATATATTTCAATATGGACTATATTATTGTATAAAGTATATGTGTGTGTGTGTGTTTACCTTAGTAAAACATTTAGATGCTCCAAATGAAAAAACAATTAAAGGTAAAATAATTTAGCTACTTTTTAATAAGAAAAAATATTTAACTCATTCAATTTTCATGGATTTATCATGCACTAAAAGGGATTAAATTTCTTTATGTGTAAATCTCTTTTCAAGTTTTGCATTCTAAAAAGAGGTTTGCATATAATGAGATTTGATCACTCTCAAGTCAATTTAAACAATTTTAAATTACAATTGGTTTATGTAGAGAGAGATATAAAGCCACTATATATATATTTGAATCATGGATTTATAAGGAACTAAAAGAGATTAAATTTCTTTACGTGTGAATCTTTTTTCAAGTTTTGCATTGTAAAAAAGGTTTGCATATAATGAGATTTGATCCCTTTCAGGTCTTGGTAGATCCATAGTTAAGATAGATCTATATTGATATTTATTTTAATTTAATGTATTGTAATGGTGAATTGTAAATATTCTAATTTACTTTTGTTAAAGTTAGTTAGCAGGGCCATGCTGAAGGCCTAGTATATGGTCATGGATGAAAATTATGGTAGGAAAAGATGTTAATGAGAGTTTCACATACCAAATAGATGAAAATTATGATAGGAAAAGATGTTAATGAGAGTTTCACATACCAAATAGTTGGAAGGCAGTTACTCCTCCCCCTAGATATAAACCATCTCATTTAAGAGAAAGGGAGCCAAGAAAATGAGAGGGGAAAAAGCCTGAGGAAATTTTGTGAACTTGGAGCGGGAGGAAAAAAATGTTTTTAAGTTTGATGCCCTTAGAAAAAACACTGTTGAGGAAGGAAGGACATTGCAAAAAAGGATCTAAGCTGGTAGAATTTCCCTTTCAAATAGTCTATGCTCACATGAATACCATGGTATTACCATGGGTTAATACAATGGGTTATCATAAACCTCGAGCTTAAAAACTACTATTAGTAATTTTTAAAAATTAATAAAATTAATAATTGATTTTTATTTTAACCAAGTTAAAATGTTTAAGTGATATTAAATTACAAGATCCATTTTTACTCTTTCTACCAAGCCCCGAGAGGGATCAAATATTTTTACACTCTATCCTAGTTAGTTTGCATATCACGATATTTGATCCCTCTGAGCTCTTAGTAGATCCATAGTAAAGATGGATCTATCCTGGTTTAATTCCCCCCTTTAAATAGACTGAATTCCACGTGAATACCATGGGTCAATACCATGTGCCATCTTTATTTCTATTAATATTAATATTACGGTTAATAAATTTTTTTGCATGGTATTAATAATAATTTGGCCCATGGTATTTGGCCCATAGGCTTCACCTAAATATAAGGCATTTTTTTTAGTGTTATCAGATATAAGATGAGATGGATATCCTAGTTTAATTCTCCTCTTTAAATAGGCTACATTCCACGTGAATACCATGGGCCAATACCATGTGCCATCTTTATTTTTATTAATACTAATATTAGGGTTAATAATGTTTTTTTCATGGTATTAATAATAATTTAGCCGATAGGCTTCACCTAAATATAATGCATTTTTTGTGTTCTTAAATATAAGATGACTTATGGAGTAAATATAAAGAGATATTTTATTTATTTACCATACCTCTCGTTTATTTATAATTTTATTAATTTACCATACCTCTTTTATAAATATGGTATTTGGCCCATATGATTCACTTACATAAAAACTCTTTTTTGAGCCTTCTTAAATAGAAATAGGCTTATGGACTAAATATAAAAAAAAAAATGTTTATTTATTTACCATACCTCTAGTTTATTTATATTTTTATTTATTTACCATACCTTTGAAGTAATTTTATTTATTTACCACTCTTTTTTGAGCCTTCTTAAATAGAAATAGGCTTATGGACTAAATATAAAAAAAAAAAATGTTTATTTATTTACCATACCTCTAGTTTATTTATATTTTTATTTATTTACCATACCTTTGAAAAAATGTTTATTTATTTACCATACCTCTAGTTTATTTATATTTTTATTTATTTACCATACCTCACTTTATTTATATTTTTATTTATTTACACCCTTGCGTGTTCGTAAATATAAAAAACGTTTTATTTATTTAACATACCTCTTGTTTATTTATATTTTTATTAATTTACCATACCTCTTTTATAAATATGGTATTTGGCTAATAGGATCCACTTACATAGAACCTCTTTTTTGAGTCTTCTTAAATAGAAATAAGGTTATTTTAATATCCCAGAATGTAAATATTTTATTTACCATAGTAAAAACCAATTGCAAGATTGATGTTATTATCTGTCGTATTAATTAATATTAATATTGTTTTTTTTTTATTGAAAAAGGAGAAATGATTCCTAGTGGCAGGAAATCATGTAACTTCTGTGGAGGCAAGTTAAATAAAAAACAGTTGTTGGAACGCTAACTACCTCCCCTAACTGTGCAAAGCTTCCAGCAAAAATAAGTAAGGGGGGTGGAAAAATTGCGCTGTAGAGACAGACAGAAGAGGGGAGGGAAAAATCCACTTGCTATGTTTGGTGATGATGAGATGGGAAGAGCACGGAGCGCAAGAAACTTGTAGAAGATTGAAGGTCTTATGAATAGCTAGGGGGAGATTTGGTCTCAAAAGACAATCTCATGGTTGGGTGGTTTGACTAGCTACAGAATCAGAGGTGACCTCTTCCTATGGAGTTACTAGCTTGATAACAACTCAGGTATGAGGCAGCGACCGAAAACTGTGCTGATAATTTGAACTAAAGTAGTAGTGTTATATTCAGTAGGGGACAGAGTCCTAGAATCTCATTGAAATAAATGTAGCTAGTTTTAGAGACTATTTTTTTATATATTGTGTTTATCTACTATGAAAGATTTTGGAAGGAAATGCATCAATCGAAGTGGATCTTTTTCAGAAATGCTCTGATAAATTCATTGTTTTAAAGACTCTGTCCAGATTGAAAAGTTGAATTATGTTTTATTTTATTTTCTTTTAAAAGTACAGAACCGGCAGTCTAAAGATGTTAGTATAATAAATAGATGCAAGAAGAAAACAAACATATATCCTTATATCAGTATCATTCTGAGAAATATATTTCTTTACAATTTGATAACTTGTGTAATTGAAAGATAGAGTCATCATGAGAATAAAACGGAAAGGCCACCTAGGCTAATATAAATGCAAGTTTTTAGAACTGAACAATAAAAAAAAAGGAACAGTTACAATAGAAAACACAGAAGCAGAAGAGCTTCTCTATGCTTATCCAAGCATGAACTAGCAAAATACAGCTTACTTAAAAATTAACCCAGTAAAGATTTGTTAACAAGTATTCTATTTGCAATAAATCAAACACAGATTCAATAAAATATAACAAGCATGTACTGGAGCAGTTATTTTTCCCAGGGTATGGGAAAGCTGGGGTTTGTGACAGTTGGGGTTGTTTTGCCCAAACAGGGATTATGAACCGCGGAAGAGTTCAAGGGTCCCTGGGTTGGGGACATAATGGCAAACCCAGTCCGACCCCAAACAAACTTTACGAGGAATGAAACCCTCACGATTAATGTAATTTACAGAATCAGAGGGAAAGCCTATAAAGAACATATGGAACCTGAGAAAAACAAATTTTACAATACTTGCAAGTAGGCCTTAAATTTTACAAAAACATAATCATGTTTAGAACTATTAAAGCCAAATGCGGTTATCAAAAGATAACATAGCTAGAATATAAATTTGTAAATTATAAACAGAACTATATACAGGTTGAGGTCACCTTTTCCAGCAAAAAAAAAAAAAACTCACAAATTCAACGCAATACACTTTAACTCAACAGTTCCAACCCAGAAATCAGGCGGGCTTAACTAAAGGATTAAATATGAAAGTTATATTTACATATTAGAGAAAGAGTACAAAGCATGAGGCATGGCTCTCATCGTTTCCAATAGGACATACTCATTTAACAGAGAAATACTTCAAAGTGCTACAACTTGAAACCCCAGAAATAAATTTCCACAATTCATAACCAGCTGAAGTATGCATATTCTTGTGCGTCAGGAAGCATAGGGCTTATAGTGGAAACAATGCCTTCATAGGCAAAACCTAACAGAAGAAGAAACCTTATGAAACCCTAACCATTCGAATTACCGAATGCTATCAACAAGCCAAGAATCCAACAGAATACAGTGTACCAAGGATCGGACAACACCCTAACCCCAAACCCTCTAGCCCGAGGGCATCAGACTAGGATGAGTTCTAACCCAGCATTCCTTAAAGCCCAATGGTGAAGGGGAATTTTTCCACCAGGAGCAGTTGAGAGAACAGAGATTGAGAACCAGCATCCTGCAAGGTATCATAGCCATAAAGATGCGATTAATGCGATTGAAATATGAACAAACAGAAGTTGTGATAGAAGGAAGGTAAAAAAAGTAAGGCCTGAACTAATTGAAAAACACAAGTATACCTGTAAATGGTGAGAACAATGCCAAACAGAGAAGTTGGGTCTGATGCATGAAGTCTAGAGATCAAACCCAATGGAGCTGATGTAGGAAGAGCAGAAATGGAGTAGGCTCCGAGGGATGGATGCCGAGCAAATGAGATTGATTCCCAAACAATTTCAAGAAGTGAACAACCCCGAAACCTTTCCACCATAGGATCGCAAGGGTTAATCCATGTCATCGAATGGGACAGGAGTTCCAAGAGGAGAAACAGTAGTGGGATGGACTAACCGAGCTAGGTACAGAACGGACATATGATATTAATGTCAAACAGTAGTAGCAGCATCATATGCCATGTGATGGCACCAAACACAAACCATAATCGGGAAATAGCTACAAGCTGTGTGGATCAGATGTTAGAAAGACAGTCCGCCTCAGTTAATACAGTGTACCATTCGCAATAGCACACGAAACAAATCCCAATTCTAGAAATTAATGATGAGTCGTGTTTTATATAGTTAAGAGTTTTTTTTATGTTGTAATTTTATTAAGGTGGAGATGTTACAAGTGGTATCAAAGCCCAGGATTACAAAACTACCACCTCTGGCAAGTATTTCCAATGGAGTTAAATAGATTTTCTTTTATTGTTGTTGTTTTCATCAAATCTAATTAAAAAAAAAACAGTTATTGTGCTAATTTCTGTTAACCTATGTTTAGCTCAGGAAATAGACAGCTACAGTTATGAGGAGAATGGATGGCAACCCACACAAAAACGTGACTGGACAAGGACCTGCAATAGGTCCTAAAACCAAACCTGAGATTTGGGTACAGTTAGGAGAAGAGACCCACAACATGAATATGGTGATACTAGAGACAGTTCAGGAACTAAAGCGCGAGATGGCCCGCTTACAGGAAGACAATGCGAGATTAACTATGGAGTAGGAAAGGATCATGAAAAGTTTGTCTAACAAGCAGAATCCACGTCCGCCAAACCCCAATCCTGAACGGTTGCTGTGTCAGAGGAACAAGGTTACCACACAAACCAAGAAGAGTCAGAAGAAAGGGAAGATAATTGAGAGGAGAAGTCGGGCAATGCTTTCGAGCACAAGATGTCGAAAAGGTAGTAGATAGAATTGTAGGGGAGTTCAGGAAAATAAAACCACCACACTTTGATGGAGAGTTGGAGGAGGTAGATGAAGCTTGGTCGATTAACATGACAAAATATTTCCAGTTATACGAATATGATCACAATCTTAAGGCGCGTCTGGCCATTTTCCAACTGCAAGGAAAGGCCACCTTGTGGTGGGAAGAAGTCAAGTTTGTTCGGGAATTAAGTGAATAGGATATAACTAGGGAAAATTTTCAAAAATACTTCAAATAAAGATACTTGACTGAGCGGTTTTACGATGAGAAGGTAGGGGAATTCCATGATCTGCGACTCAGACAACAAACCATGGATGAGTTTATCACCCGGTTTACTTCGTTGCTCTGCTATCTGCCTTATATACGAGAGGAGAATGCTAAGATATAGTGGTTCGTTAGTAGTTTACCCTTGGAAATGAGGGAAAAAATTGAGTTCGACAACCCAAAAATGATGGATGAGGTGATATGAAAAGCTAGGATTTGTTATCAACAAAATAAGCAGAAAGGAGAAATTTTAGGAAAAAAGTGGGTTGATAAGCATGGTAATAAGGTGACTGGGAATTCTAAAGGAAACCGTGGCAATTCCAATAAAGTATTCTCCAAAGGGCAGAATAACAGAAATATGCAAAGGAATGTGCTCAAAGTAAAGCCACCCATTGAGTCTAGAATCAGTGAACAATCTAGAAAAATTGACAATGAAGGGACAGCGAGACCCCCAGTTCAATGTTGGGGTTGTGGAGGACCTCATTATGTTAAAAATTATCCTCAGTGGAAAGGAATTGAATAGGTTTCGCAAATCCATGAAGCATCTACAGTTGTTGATGTGGGCCGGAGTTTACCAAGAATTAATGCTGCTCTAGAGGATTGACAAGTAGACTACTAGCCAACTATGTTGGAGTTTGAAGGTAAGATTTTTTATTATATTGTAACTATTTTAATTGATTCTAGGGCTACATTAAGCTATATTAGTCCTAAAGTTGTGGAACAATGTAAATTGTCAATTTTTAAGTTTAAGGACCCTTGGCTAGTATAGCTAGCAACAGGAGCAAAAAGACGTGTGTTGGCTAAGGTAAATTGTTTCCCCTTGAAGATAGCAGGTCAGCCAATGATGGCGGATTTAAATGTGCTTCCTCTTGGTTCATATGACGTGTTAATAGGCATGGACTGGCTAGAGAAGCGCTGGTCCATTATAAACTGTAAAACAAAGACTATTTGCTACAAAGATGAACTTGGAAAAGAGTAGGAAATTCAAGGCATTCAGAAACTTGTGCAGATTCGGTCAATAACTGCCTCTCAATTGGCAAAATGTATTAGAAAAGGGTGTTAGATTTATTCCATCCAAGTGGGGTGTGCCAACACAAAAGACAAGACTGCTACAATGGAGAATATTCCTGTAGTACAAGAATTTTCTGATGTGTTTCTGGAGGACATACCAGGGCTGCCACCTAAAAGAGACATAGACTTCACTATCAAACTAGTGCCGAGAGCAGCCCCGGTATCCCAGGCTCCTTACTGGATGAGCACGCCATAATTAACTGAATTGAAAATGCAGTTGCAGGAGCTACTAGACAAAAAATACATCCACTACAGCGTGTCACCATGCAAACCTCCTGTATTGTTCGTTAAAAATAAGGATGGAACCCTTCGAATGTGTATGGATTATCGTCAATTGAAAAAATTGACAGTCAAGAATAAATACCCTTTACACCACATTGATGAACTTTTTGATTAGGTAAAAGGGGCAACAATATTTTCAAAAATTGACTTGCGATCAAGATACCACCAAATCAGGATTAAAGAGGAAGACATAGCCAAGACTGCCTTTAGAACGCAATATGCCCCCTACAAGTTTGTGGTGTTACCATTTGGGTTAACCAATGCCCCTGCAACCTTTATGTGCTTGATGAACAACATATCTCATCAATATCTAGACAAGTTTTTGCCAATATTTATTGATGATATATTGATATATTCCCGGAATATGGAGGAAAACAAGGAGCACCTCAGAATAGTACTACAAACCCTCCGAGAACATAAATTATATGCTAAGTACAACAAGTGTGATTTCTTTAAGGAACAGATTCAATACTTGGGGCATATAATTAATAAAGAAGGGATTGTTGTGGACCCAAAAAAGATAAAAACCATAATGGAATGGCCAGTGCCAAAGGATGTGGCAGACATAAGATCCTTTATGGGATTAGCAAGGTACTACAGACGGTTCGTGGAAGGATTCTCGAGGGTGGCTTACGCCATCACTTCCTTGCAGAAAAAGGGAAAAGTTTTTAAATGGACAGCAGGATGTCAAAAGAGTTTTGAGCAACTCAAGCATCTGCTCACAACTATGCCTATTCTAAGCATAGCTGATCTGGGTAAGGATTATGTAGTATGCACATATGCAAGTAAGGAAGGGGTAGGGGGAGTACTTATGCAAGAAGGAAAGGTAATCGCCTATGAGTCTAGGAAATTAAAAGAACATGAGCAAAAATATTATGCTTATGATTTGGAGTTGATAGTTGTGATCCACGCATTGAAGATGTGGTGCCATTATTTAATGGGTAAAAATTTTTTGCTGCTGACAGACCATCATAGTCTGACGAGCTATTTTAGTCAGCCTACTTTAAATGCTAGGCAGGATCAGTGGGTAGATTTCTTAAGTGGTTTTGATTTCAATATTAAACATCTAAAGGGGAAGGAAAACAGGGTGGCGAATGCTTTGAGTCAAAAAATATAATGCCTCTACAATATTTCATGCATCGAAGGACTAAGTACCTTCGATAAAGTGATTAAGGAGGCATCGAAACAAGATCTAAGATATCAGCAAATAGGACGGTAAGCTCAGAATCTTACCAGCAAAGAAAATCAGCAAGGATATACAATGGATGCTGCTGGCTTGTTGAAATATAAAGGAAGGTTGTATATGCCCAATCAAGACAGCATTAAAAATTTGGTTCTAGATGAATTTCAAAAAATTCATTATGTTGGGCACCTGGGATATCAGAAAATGATTACTACACTTCGGAAGGAGTATTATTGGCTGGGAATGAAAAAGGAAGTAGCAGAATATTTAACGGAATGCCAACAAGTTAAAGAAAAACACAAGCACCTTGCTGGGTTGTTACATCTACTACCAATTCCAGAATGGAAATGGGAAACTATTTCCACGGACTTCATCATAGGATTATCCAAGTCGAAAAGAAACAATGACTCCATCATGGTAGTGGTGGACAAGCTAAGTAAATCAGCTCATTTAATACCGGTACAATCCACCTACAGAACGGTGCAGATTGCTCATATCTTTATGCAAAATATTTTTAAACTACATAGGTAACAAAGACTATAATTTTTTACCGTGACGTAAAATTTACATCAGTCTTTTGGAGAACCCTGTTTGAGGAGTTGGCAACATAACTGAATTTCAGTACCGCGTATCATCCTCAAACTGATGGGAAAATGAAATGGGTAAATCAGGTGGTAGGGGATATGCTAAGGACCTATGTAATGCAACAACCATCCAAGTGGGAAGATTACTTGCATTTGGTCGAGTTCACATACAACAACGGCTATCATACATGCCTGCAGATGAGCCTGTTTGAAGTGTTGTATGGACAAAAGTGTTGCACCCCCTCAAGCTGGGGAGGACTGGAGGACAAGCTATTGTTGGGTCCCGAAATGCTTAAAGAAATGGAGGAAATGGTCAATAAAGTTCGGACAAACTTAAAGGGCACCCAAGATAGGCAAAAGAATGTTGATGACCTAAAGAGGAATTTTAAAGAATACCAAGTAGGGGATCATGTGTATGTAAGGGTTCAAGCTAAAAGGAGTACACTACAGTGGAGTGGGAGCACCAAATTGGTACCCTGGTTTTGCAGACCATTTCAAATCTTGGCAAGAGTTGGCCCAGTGGCATACCAGCTCACTCTGCGAAGTCATATCTGCGTCCACAATGTTTTCCATGTGTCGATGCTTAAAAAATATGTTTATGATCCTAAGCATGTAATCAGTTGGAAAGATATTTAGGTCAAACCAGAAGGAGAAATCTTAGTCGAGCCAATTAATATACTAGATCGAAGAGAAGTAACGCTACGAAAATGAGTCATCACCTAGGTTAAAGTGCAATGACAACACTTTGGGTTAGATGAGGCCATCTAGGAGGATGAACAACTCATGAGAGAAGTTTATCCTGGACTGTTTGCAGCTGGAAAACATCGGGACTTTATTTGATTTTTAGGGGGGGAGATGTAATATCCCCAAAATGCTGTAAATATTTTATTTACCATAGTAAAAACAAATTGAAAGATTGATGCTATTAATTGTCGTATTAATTAATATTAATATTGTTTTTATTTTTATTTTTATTGAAAAAGGAGAAATTATTCCTAGTGGCAGGAAATCATGTAACTTCTGAGGGAAATTAAATAAAAAACAGTTGTTGGAACCCTAACTACCTCCCCTAACTGTGCAAAGCTTCCAGGAAAAAGGAAGTAAGGGAGGGGGGGGGGGGACTATGTTGTAGAGATAGGCAGAAGAGGGGAGGGAAAAATCCACTTGCTATGTTTGGTGATGATCAGATGAAAAGAGCGTGGAGTGCAAGCAACTTGCAGAAAACTAAAGGTCTTATGAATAGCTAGGGTGGAGATTTGGTCTCGAAAGACAATCTCATGGTTGGGTGGTTTGACTAGCTACAAAATCAGAGATGACCTCTTCCTGTGGAGTTACTAGCTTGATAAGAACTCAGTATGAGGAAACAACCGAAAACTGTGCTGATAATTTGAACTGAAGTAGTAGCGTTATATTTAGTAGGCAACAGAGTCTTAGAATCTAACTGAAATAAATGTAGCTAGTTTCAGAGACTAATTTTTTATATACTGTTTTTATCTACTATGAAAGATTCTGGAAGCAAGTGCATCAGTCGAAGTGGATCTTCTGCATCAGTCGAAGTGGATCTTCTTCAAAAATGCTCTGACAAATTCATTGTTTTAAAGACTCTGTCCATATTGAAAAGTTGAATTATGTTTTGTTTTATTTTCTTTTAAAAGCATAGAACTGGCAGTCTAAAGTGTTGGAAATAATACTGAGAGGGGGAGTGAATCAGTATTATCAAATCAATATAACTTTTTCATTTCCAATATTCAGATTCATATACGCTACTTCAATTAAAGAAAACCGCGTGTATATGCAATTGTATGTAATGCAACAAGCATATATCCAGTAAACTTAAAATTCAATTAGTTGCTTCTTAATGAGTGCATCAAAACATTAACACTATGAACAGTAAATAGGAGCAGTAAAGCAGAACAAATCATCACACATAAGCAACACACATGAACACCAAGATGTAAGGTGGAAACCCAATGTGGGTGAAAACCACCTGCTGCAATTCATTTCTATTTTCTTTTAATTAGAAACTTCTTTTTACAATGATTCTGTACTGGTGTAGTCTTATACCAGTATGCAGGCTACTACCTGCAGAAGGCTACAACCTTCTCTCGTTCTCCAGTTTCTCCTGGAAGGGAGCTACAACCCCCTTAGCTCTTGTACTAGCTGAGGTACTAGTACGTAGGTGCTGACCCACAGAAAGCTACAACATTCTCTTTTCTTCCAGGGACCACGTTTCATAAATTTTCAGATTGGATCCATGAATAACATCAATCAAACATCAATTATATCTGCATCAACCAATCTTCTTTCTACAAACCAATACTATATCAACCAATCACTTCTTAGAATGTTGTAACCAGAAAATAGTAACAATAACCAGACACCAATTTTGAACCCATAATACTGCAACAATAAACAGAAGTAGCTAAAACATATTTCATGAGATGTACGCTACTTCAATATGTAGAACCCTACATACATACGCATCTATATTAAGGCCAACTAGCATATACACTATCTTCACTTGCTGAACCCGCGTGTATACGTGCCTCTGATGTGCCGAACCTGTGTACAGATCTATAAAAGATATTTTACCTTTTTCACTTAATCAGACATGAGTTATACCCAGATTATCAGATTTATAGATCTAATCATGCGCCAGTTATAATAGATCAAAAATCACACAATGATACTACTATTCAAGCCTTAAGATCTCGACCCATCAATAGAACTTATCCATCTTTTATCGCTCAGGTTCCTCCTTGGTTCAGATCCAGCAATGCACCATAACCCAATTCTAGATCTTGCTCTTCATAAGATATTCAATACTTCCATTCTTGCCTTTGCCTAATGATCTCCTTCCCCTTTTATAGTCTTAGGCCTTACTCAATACCATGGTCCAAAACCATTTAGAACTAATACTAGGGACCCAATACCTGGGTTCAACACTTCAAATGAAATACCAAGGTCCAAAACCATAGGTCCAAATATAACGGACTAAATACCATGGACCAAAAATAAGTTTTCCCACATGTACGTGCTTTTCTCTACATGAAAGTGCATGCATAAGTATACGCGCCTTTTGATCGCCTAACATGTGTGTACACGAGACTTGGTTAAGAGGAACCTGCGTATATCTGTTTTTCTTTCATTCTGAGAACCTGAACTAAGATCTTCCATCTGAGTGAGTTGCCATCAAGGACAACATCTGTGACATAGCGCCAAACCTTTGTCATAATGCCAACAATATCCCCTTTTGGACTTGATGGCAACCCCAAGTCACTCAAATTCATTCTCCCCCTTTGTCATCAAGGGCAAAAGGTTATACTCCCCCTGAGTACATGCTAAATTCTCTACTTTGTTGTGTTGTCTAAGCTCCCCCTGACTATAGGCAAGGTCTGCAAGAAGAAACATGACTTTGTACATCATAAATGACCTTCCTATCACTAAAGACTCATACATACATCCATCTCCCAACCAAGTGGGAATATACCAATATTGACTCATCCACCCAACCAAGTGGGGATACACCAAGAATTTACACATGATAAAACAAGAACATTACATCATCCATCCCAGACATAGTGGGGAAACCAAGATAGGCTGTTACATGACCTTGATAAGAAAAGAAATACATGACATAGAGACGAAATATCTACAACTATCGTCAGCAACATCTATCAATCATCATTTAGACCAGCAACCATGTTCTCCTTCTGCATCTGTTCCTCCTCAAATCAAAACAACTGTGAAATTGAACCAAGATCTTCTAAGATAATGCCAACAATGCATTATTAGAAGAATTTATGCTCCCCCTGAACCTGTGCCAGATGGTCTCTATCAGACCCATATCAGACTCTTTTCATCCTGAGCTTGGCCCACTGTTTGTCTTCAAATCAACATATATGCGACTAAATCCACAGAAATCAGTGTATGTACGTAGATACTCGTCATGAAACTCGCGTACAACCACTTTTCTTTGGAACAGATAATTTCAACAGCAAGATGCTGCATCAACTACCCCCAGCTTCTGTCTGAGGTATTCAAATGTCTCCCTGGGCAGTGGTTTGGTGAGTATATCAGCAACTTGTTCTTTGGAGGGGAAAAACTCTAATTTGAACTTTTGTTCAAGCACTTGTTCCTGGAGAAAATGATATTTGATAGGTATGTGCTTGGTCTTCAAATGCATGACTGGATTCTTTGAAATACTGATTGCACTTGTATTATCACAAAAAATGGAGATAGGTGGAGTACAAGTGATATGAATGTCTTGCAATGTTTGCATCATCCAAAGGAGTTGTGTGCAGCAAGATGCAGTAGCTACATATTCTGCTTCAGTTGTAGATAATGCAATTGAACTTTGTTTCTTGCTGAACCAAGATACTAATCTAGAACCCATGAAGAATGCACCACCACTAGTGCTTTTTCTGTCATCCACGCTTCCTGCCCAATCTACATCAGTATATGCATGAAGTGTGAGATCTGTATCTCTATGATACCATAAGCCATAGTTTTGAGTTCCTTGAAGATACTTAAAAATTCTTTTAACTGCCTGAAGATGAGTTTCCTTTGGATTTGCCTGAAACCTTCCAACTATTCCCACTGCATGCATAATGTCTGGTCGGGTACCTGTTAGATAGAGCAGACTACCAATCA
>APFE030311624.1:35498-130647 GCA_000404065.3 Pinus taeda | reverse complement strand
AATAGTTTATTCACTAGAGACTTAGATTGGTACAAAGTCCCTAACTTGTCCCACAAAGCCTTTGCTATAGCTTCCCCTAATACATTCAACAATACTGAATCTGAGACACATAATCGTATTGTGCTCTTTGCCTTTCGATCCAACTTCTTCCATTCTTCATCAGAAACTCTCGTTGGTTTAGTACCCGGATCTACCTCAATCCACTGATCTTTATCCACCAACAGATCCTCCATCTTGAGTTTCCACAACTCAAAACTCTAACCATTAAATTTCTTGATCTCTATCTTTCCACTGCTTGCCATCTTCTTTCACCACTAGAATTGATCTTGCAGATCTCCCACTGAGCAAGGTCTACTGCAGGCCCGAGTGAAACCCCTCAGCAACAAAGGCGTCCCCTTGAAAACAAACCTTCTTTGATACCAAATGTAGGTTTTAACCCCGTACAGAAACTACCTGCATACGAATTCTAAAACACGAAAGTAAACAATGCGAGAGCATAACACATAAAACACATATACACAAAGATTTTCCCCTGGATCCCAAAACCGGGACTACCATCTTGATCTTTCATTATATTCCTTTCAATGTTACAATACATATTTATACATGTTGAAGCATCCAATACCATGGACCAAAAACCATCACGTCCAAAACCATGGACCAAAAACCATCGCGTCCAAAAACATGTGCGAAAATCATAAACAAAACCATAGGTGAGTCCGCCCAACCTAACATAGGGTCCAAAACCAAAATTTTCAGGGGCACTACCCCAGACCCCATAAAGTGGGGTTACAGTTACATCTCAAACCCCCTGTGACCCCTCCCCCTTGCTACACAATCGGTGCAATGAAGGGGGGGCTCCGCCCCCCCTCTAACCCCTCGGTTAACTACATGGGCTAGTCATGGAAAGAATATAACACAACCCAACATGGTATTCTATCCTCCTTCTCAACCTTCTATTGAGCATGACTTACCCTTTTGTTTAGAATAGGAGTATCAAGATTAATTGTATCACACCACCCTCTACCCAATCTTCACTCTAAATACTATTACAGGAGGGGGGCAACCTGATGAAGATGATTGCATTGACCATATCAGAACCAACCTCCCACTCCCATACCAATTGATGAGTTGATGAAAGAATCTTGGATTAATCCTTGGACTAAATTATTTTATATTGACTCAAGTCCATAACATGTCAATATTGTATATTTTAGTCCATCCAAAACCTTAAATACCAACCTTTCTCTCTCGACCAAACAGGACGAACAATTGTGCAATGTGCTAAAGGCAACACTTGGATGATTTTGCTTGGGATTATAAGGAAATGAAATATGTGCATCCCTGCCTTTGTACTCATCATATTTACATCAAGGAGGGATGCCATCCTATGCACCAACCCTAGAGAAGGATGAACCCAACTCTTAAGAACATTTTCAAAGAATAACTGCAAAAGCTACTGGATGTAGGGTTCGTATACCCTATTTCAGATAGTGAGTGGGTGTCACCTCTTGTTTTAGATCCCAATAATAATGGGAAGTGGAGAATCTGTGTTGATTACCGGGAACTTAACAAGGTTAAAAAGAAGGACGATTTTCCTTTACCATTCACTGACCAAGTCCTAGATGGCCTTGCAGGGAAAAAATTATTCTCCTTCTCGGATGGATTTAGTGGATACAACTAGATCCAGATCAACCCTGAAGGCCAAGGTAAGATGAAATTCACATGTCCTTGGGGTATCTTTTCCTATAGAGTTATTCCATTTTGTTTGTACAATGCTCCTGCTACTATCCAGAGGGCAGTTTTTAGTATTTCTGCTGAACTCGTACATGACTCTGTTGAAATATACATGGATGATTTCACTCCTTATGGATGTGACTTCCATGAAGCTATCTCCAATATGTGCAAGGTCTTTAAGAAATGCATTGACATGAATCTCTCTTTGACCCCTCATAAATGTTATTTATTGATGAATGAGGGGATTTTCCTTAACCATTCCATCTCCAAGGAAGGGATATAGGTTGACCCAAACAAAATTTCCATCATCAAAAGGGTCCCTACCCCTCAAAAGCAAAGAGATGTCAAGAGTTTCTTGGGACTAGCTGGGTATTATAGGAGATTCATAAAATACTTTAGTAAAGTGGCTTCAGTTTTGTTTGGATTATTGGCCAAATATTCATATTTTTGTTGGACCAGCAATTGTCAAGAGGCCCTTGAAGTGTTGAAATAAAATGAACATTTCACATATCCTTAAGGGTCCCAACTGGGCATTGCCTTTCCATATCCATACTGATGCATCAAATAAAGTTGTGGGGGGAGCCTTAGGACAAGTAGAGGATAATTTGTCTTATGATATCTATTTCATTAGTAAGAATTTGTCTAAAGCTGAGTTGAATTACATTTTCATTGAAAAAGAACTCTTAGTTGTAGTACATTCTTTAAACAAATTTAAGCACTATATCACTAGGTATCAAACTTTTTTTCATACTGATCATGCAACCATTAAATATCTGATGAATAAGTCTAATTTCAATTCTAGGATAATGAAATGGTTGTTATTATTACAACAGTTTGATTTGACTATTATTGACAAACCAGGGAAAGAAAATGTGGTTGCAGATTTTTCATCCAGGTTAACCTTCCCTGCAGGTAATGAGAAGATAGTGGATGATCAACTTCTAGATGATAAACTCTTTTCCATATTTATTCTTTCTCCTTGGTTTGATGACATAACCAACTACTTGGTTGTTGGGAGGTTCCCTCTTAATATATCATCCAGAGAGAAAGGCAAGGTTGTAAGGAAAATCTCTCCTTTCACTTTGATTCTGTGGAATATTTTCAGATTGGGACCAGATCAGATCTTGAGGAGATGTGTAAGAGAAGAGGAGGTCTTTGAAATCCTATCAGCATTTCATGATGGATCTTGTGGAGGTCATTTTTCTGCTAAAAGGATAGCCTTTAAAGTTTTACAAGTTGGTTACTATTGGCCCACTTTACATCAAGATGCAAGGAGATACACCACTAGATGTGATCAGTTCCAAAGGATGGGAAAACCCACACCTAGGGATGAAATCCCCCTACAACCTCAAATGGCCTTAGAGCCATTTGACAAGTGGGGCATAGATTTCAATGGGATAATTGATACACCATCAGGGTAGAAGAGGTACATCGTTGTGTGCACTAATTCCTTGACAAAGTGGGCTGAGACAAAGGCAATCAAAGTAGAAATTGACCATAAAGTGGTCGGGTTTTTAAGATAAAACATCTTCTACAAGTTTGGGTATCCAAGGGAAGTTGTCACTAATCAAGGAGCACAATTCACATCAAATCTGATTGAAGATCTCATGAGGCAACACCATATCAAGCACAAGACATCCACTGCCTACCACCCTCAAGCAAATGGGCAAGTAGAAGTCACAAATAGAGCATTGGAGAGCATCCTCACCAATCTTGTTAGCAACAGTAGAAAATATTGGGTAGAGAGACTAGTAGAGGCCACTTAGGCCTACAACACCACTTGGAAAACCACCATTGGATTCACTCCATATGACTTGGTTTATCGAAAGAATAATTTAATTCTATTGAGTTGGAATATAACACTTTAAGAATGGCAGCTCAGTTGGATTTAGATTTCACTACAACACAACAAGAAAGGTTTCTCCAACTTAATTGCTTAGATTAGTTCAGAATGCAAGCTCGCCTACACAGTGAAGCCATGCAACTGGAAAGGAAGGTCTAGCATGACAAACATATCAAGGAAAATAATTTTCAAGAAGGATATTAGGCCTTGTTATATGATTCTAGGTTCAAATATTTCAAAGGGAAGCTAATGACAAGATAGTTGGGTCAATACCTAGTATAAAAGTGTAATGAAGACAGATCTATCCAGATCAGAACCATTGATGAGGAAGGAATCCCCTTACTTGTAAATGGTTATAGGTTGAAGCAATACAGAATACCTCTATCCAAGGAGGAATTTACCAGTTCAGTCAACAAAGAATTAAATTTGATTGGGAGTTTCATAGCTTCCAATCCACATCATTCCTAGAATTTTGAAAAAAAAAATGCCTGGATGAAAACCTCTATGAGGCATCTGAGGCAAAATCCAAGGTTGAAAACCTCTCTCGTTAGCTAGGAGAAAAAAAAGGGGGGGGGGGGGGCGGCGGAGGGTGGGGGAGGGGTGGGGGGCGCATAAGAACACAAGGAATAATCTTATGCAATGTCTGCTAACCTTTCTCTTGTTTTGCATAAGTGGAAAATTTCATCGCTATAGACCAAAATGTACAAGTTATCATCTACCTTTCCATCCATACACATCATCTCCATCCTCCCCACTCATATTACCATCTCTCTCCACCATCCCATCAGCAAGAAATTTTAATTTCACCTCCTCTCTGTGATCCTACAAGAAGGACTTGTATTGCTATAGGAGGTCCTGTAATGCTACAGGAGGAGATTATGAAGTTACAAGAGGGAGATACGATGAGGAGAATAGCCCAAAATACTATGATTCCTATTGGAAATGGTAAAGAGGGTCCTCTAATGATTTTCCCATCATCAATCCATCACCCATCCACTCCATTTCCCCAAAACTTTGCTCAAATTTTCCACTCCGTCCTACCTCTAAAAAACACATAAGCCATTATTTTCTATTCCTACAATGTCTACACTACTCCTTCATGACTCTAACCCTATCCTCATGAATTTTCATCATCTCCCTCAACACCATCATGCAAACTAAGGAATTCAAGGGGGGATCAAAAGACTGCTACATGAAGAGAACTCCTCCTGTAGCATCCTATGCAACCACAACAAAAATCACTGATATTATTTTTTCCACGATAAGAAGGGATGATCGGTCCTTGTCTGAAAATATAAATAGACATGTCATTCTTAGGGAATATTCCCACCAATAGTGGAAGCTTGGACATCAAAGAGACACCTGCACACACATAATAAAAGCAATAGTCAAGGTTTCATCAAGAATGAAGACATGCGCAGGAAACAAGTCAAAGAGTCAACTCCCTTGATCATAATGATATATGGCCCAACTCCAGCATGAAACCTTATGCAAAAGTTTGATCCATAGGTAGGCTCATGTATGGAAACCCTCACCTCTTCCCTATGCATAAAATGACTAAAATATGTTTTGAGTGGATAGGTGTTTTAATAGGTTGTAGGTGTCCAGTTAACTTGGCCGCCCTCAGCTAGTAAACTTAAGTTTGAGTTAAGTCACCCGTGAAATGTTGAAATGTCAACTCAATAAGAAGTGGTGGCCTCAAAAAGTGGGGTGATAATCACGAGGAGATAGAAATGATTACAGTTAGTGGGGACAACAACCCAAAAGAGGAAACTTGTGTTAATTCCAAGTCACTATAGCGCTCCAAGATTTTAACCAACAGAGGACATTATGTGTTGGTCTCAATTTCATTTGCACCATCACTCACTCCAAAAATAGTTAGAGGAAGGATGAGCTACTGTATCAAATAGCCTAGGGTGCCACTGAGGAGTTTTGAACTCTATCTGCTAGTGCTATAGGATAAATCTACAAGCAGGTCTGTAAGTTTTATAGGAGGTTCGAGAGGAGCCACAGGAGGAATTGGGAGTTGGAAAAGGAGTCACAAGGGCTCGATATTGTCTCAAAACCTTCATGCACAACCATAATTTTTTTGGAAAGAAGTAAATGATACCCTCCTTCCTCATTTCTACATCCATTTGCATGAGAAGTTTTCTTGAAATTAAGAGCATGTAATATTCAATTAATCAGTAGAGGTACTTATGAAGTTTTTGTGGTCAAAAGAAGAGAAAAATAGTTTGATTGATATCAATTTGAGAACCCTTCTCCTTCACTACTACTAAAAAGTTTAACATTGTTTCACCATTGAGACTGTAAAAAAAAAAAAATTTCCACACCTACATAACATCAAGGAGGAATAGTAGACGAAATGGAGGGAGGACACAATCAAACTCTGAGGAAGTAGAAAACCAAAACCAAAACACTTGTAGCATCTGTGAGTAGGCCCACCACTAGGTCAGTCACCTTCAATAATCCAAGGACACAATCTACCTATGAGAAAGTATAAAAAGAGAAGCTACAAGAGGATCAAGGTTTGCTATAGGAGGGACAGGGTGTCTGCTGCAAGAAGAACAAGGGAAGCAACAGGAAAACAAGAAAGAGCTACAAAAGGAAGCCCCCACCACAAAGCCAATTGGGAAAGACTTACAAGAGATCCAAGATCCTAACCCACAACCTAGCTTGGGGTCCTACTACAAATTTATTGAAGGAGGAAGGATTATCCTTGAAAAATTTGCAATCCCACTCCTTTATGAGTTGGATATAGAGAGAGGAAAAAACCACAGGTGGATGAAAATTGACAAATCCAAGAATGTGGAGGATGTGGACCTCATGGAGGAGAAAGTCACTGAAATGGGAAAGGAGTTAAATGATTTGAGACTGAGGAAGTCTATTATGAAGTAGAAACTACAGGAAGAAAACACAAGGTTAAGAGAGAGATCGCAAGAGAAAGAAACACAACTTGCTACCATGGCGGGTTTCTCTATGGAAGCCCTGCAATGCAGGCAACCATCAAAGTAATATGCTTTCTTCCTTAAATAAAATTGGTTGCAGTTCCAAATCAAAACTCTAGCACAATATGGATCTTTGTGTTTTCAAGACTATAGGAAGTTTATTGATTTTTGCAACCAAACTAATTTGGAAGACAGAGCAAAATTAGCTAAATTATATATGCACAATCTCACTTTGATAAATCTGAATTTTTGGGATCTCAATTCAAGATTGGGGGACATGCAGTTGATGGATTTAGCATCCTGGATGAATCATGAGGAGATACGAGTTGAGGAGGTGAAAAAGATAATGGAAAAGGAGGATAAGGAACCCTTGTATATCAGAGCATAGCTAGTGAGGCCTAAGGATGCCATTAGCAATCATAGCATCATCTCCAATGATGTTGCTTTAGCATCAAAATGCATTGCTACCCAAGAGATAGACATTATACACTTTGAAGACACATTTAGAATGTTGGGGACAGAAAGTCTGCAAGACTTCTAGAGAATATGGCATGCCTTACCCCACATTTTACAAATCAGAGAATATCACTCTCCTGAAAGTTTAAGGAATGCCTTGGAGAGAACACCATTGTACAAGAGAATAATGTAGAGGATGAAAATCGGGTGGATAGGACTCAAACTCAGTCCACCCTTGCTGCTAGGCTTACAAGAAGGAAGAGATGAAGCAAAAGAGAAGAAGGAGTGGGCAGAGATATAAAGGAATTCACATTTTTACCCATAAGAAGGCACACCATCTCAGGAACCTTGGCATGTCATGGAGGCCACCAGGGCCATGAAAGTGCTTCACATGGATGACTAAGTTTCTTAGAGGATGAGAAACACCTTCAGCATGGGGGTGATGATGAGTCCCATCAATAAGTATATTTTGAAGATCATTATGTCATCCTCCAGCCTTAAAAGTATGCTTCTCTCACATTATTTCACATTTTTTTTTATATTATTCTTAGTAAGAGTAATAAAAGGTGTTTTTCATAGTATGTTCCCTAATGTCGTTTAAATGCAGGAAAAAGAAACATTTTTTAGGCAATTACTATGCAGGGGCTTAATGGAGAGAATTAGGAGAGAACCTAGGGGGTTTTTCCACCTCCTTGACTCCCTAAATCAGCTTGGGATCATAGTATCCTCTCTCACCAGTTCGAATTCATTGGAAGCTGAGTGACTCCTAGTCCAACTGAAGCTCAAGAGGGGCAAGATCCACTATTTCCGAGATCAAGGAGGGAAAAGCTCCTACTTTCAAGGGAGTTGTTGTCAGCTTCCCTTTTGTATAAATAAACAAAAATAAAAGCTCATTAGGAATTGAAGTTATTTTTCATCTAGGTATAGTTGTCGAGCTTGAAGCTTGACATTGTCACTTTGAAATTTTATGCGATGTATGAGATATTTACTTTTTTATAATGAGAAGTTGGATTCTACGCTACATCTGAGTTAATTTCAAAGGGTTGAGACCCTTGGGTTTGGGCCCAACCCAAAGGCTTTGGTCCCTCTTTTGTACTTATGTTTCTTCTTGATTCCAAGAAGTTCATAGTTTCTTTCATTTTAGTAGAGATTAAGCTATAAAAACATGTGGTTGCAACCTCTACATCACCTCTCTTGTGGGAGAATGAGTGGAAGAATTGACACCCTTAGTCCAAAAATATTGTGTTTATGATTTCTTAGAAATAGATTAATGTTAGCTGTTTTACTTTACATTTTCTTTATGTAGCTTAGAAGTCAGTTTAGTGATTAGATTACTGTTAAGGCATAAAATATATGTTATTTAAATTCAACTCAGCTTTTCCATCTTAGGTTATCTCATTATGTTAATGATCAACTGATGTATGCATGTGATTTATTGAAGGGTTGTGATGATCATAAGGGAAGGGCACCTTTACCACTTCCATTTTGGACTTCGTCACCTTCTCTTTCCACCTTAATCTTTGTCCCAAAACTATGTTTCCATAATACATTTTGCCTAGTATACCATGAGCATTCATCCTAGTGCAAGATAGACATTTGAGAGGTCCTGAGCTTGGCTAAGGGGCTCAACCCAACCTCCCTTCATTTTCTTCAACCTCCATCCACGTTTCCATACCCTCAAGACATCATTCTCACCTTCAAAATCCATTGAGAACTCCTCCTGTCCCGTAGCACCACTTTCCTTCATCAATTTTGATCTCCACTTAAAATTTAGCTTATTCAAGATGAATAATGATCCCAACCTATGATTTGATGATCAGGGGAAGCTCCAAGGCCACTCCAACCATTCCTTTTCTTCACTAAAAAACATATTAGAATTAGTTCTTTTTATCACAAATACGATGCTAGTAGGCTACTAATTTTAAAGCAAGTGTGAACTAGGTAGATGCTACATGAAATTGTCATTGGTAGTTTGATTAATTATGAAAGATAAAATATCTTCCTTTATGCAAGTAGATTTGGTAGTTTTATGGATTTTTCAAGATAAGATAGCTTTCTTTCTGCAAGTAAATTAGCCCTTGTCCTTTCATGAATTGATTAATTAGAATATACAAGTTAATTAAATGGAATGTCCACTTTCATAGCTATAATTAGCTTTCAATTATACCTTCATCCACAAGATTTCATTTTAATTCAGTAGGAGGAATGGTCTCTAAACACCTTTAATCTATTGGCATGATTGAGGGTGGCATGACTAGAATCCAATCTACTATGCATATGGCATTTTTACCTCTAAGTTTGTACGAACCCCTGTTTGATAATTTGAGTTGAGGATCCCTTGGGAGTTGCAACATTATTGGTGTAATACTAGGGATCACCAAATATGTCAAGATGAGATCGATACATCACAATAAAAACAAGAAAAGGTAAGTCTTGATCACAACATGAATACTTGATGACAATAAAATATAAGCTCTTGTGGACAGAAGGAAGGCTCCAAAATAAAAGCATGGGAAACATTTTGCACGGTGGTTGTAGTAGCTACAACACTTGGAAAAACAACGGTAGAACTCCAAATCTCAGTACAGATCTTGTCTCATGCAAAACAGGTCTAACACTTTAGGAAGTATTGTTCATATCATTGATTGTCATAGCTTCTTGACTTGTCCTTTGTTAAATATATATTTCCTACCATTCTCTTCATCAGCAACACACTTAACCAAGCCAAGTCAAACTAAGTTATTTCAATTGGGGATGAGGAGTATATAGATAGAAAAGTAAAAGAATGGTCAGAGTATTAGTTTTCATCTCTAGTGTTTCTCTTCTCCCAATAAGCCTAGACAATACCCTGGCGGAGTCACTTTAGGACCACAAACATTGCTCTACTCTCAGGGAACCTCGACAGTACCCCGACAAAGTTGCTTGCTTCATATCCCTGCACAAGAAGCCTTTCTCTTATTTCACCTTTATGTTATTTTATTAATTTTTTTTTTCATTTGTTCAGAGAACATTGCTTAGGCACTTATTAATTTAATGAGGTGGAAGAGGGATCCCGACTTATTGAGAGAAAAAGAGGTTGTCCCTTCAAAGAAGGATATTTATAAACCTCTTAAAAAATTGTTAAAGTTTCCTCCCCTCCTTACTCTACTCGACTTAGTTAATAAATCACTGAAAATATAAGATCGATTAAAGTAGGTGGTACTAATTATATATTCAAGCATCATCATTCCACTGTAGTTTTCTCCGAAAGAATGTATTTTCCATCAGGGTATCATCAACTAAAAGATCCAAGATTCGTGCAAAGAGAGGGAATAAATTGATAACCAAGCATTGAACATAGTATAACTTCCTCGTGAACTTGACCATGCTTGCTTCGAAAACCAAACATGGTCTCATACGAAAGCTATCCTACAACTTAAATAAATGAAAAGAGTGGAGGAGAAAGTAAATAAAACCAAACAAAAGAAAGTAAGAAAACAACAAACTACCCCTACTCCTACACTAACCATGAATAGGCCAGACCTACGTAAAACGAAACTTCCAATGTAACCACCAACGCATCAGTTGGCCTATATGGGCATGGGAATTTACGTCCAAAAATATATTCAACGATACTAACAAATAAGAAAGATAAAACAATGCATACCATGGCATTCGAAGTTTAAAAATGCATGCATAAAAATACAAAAGAAAAGTGCATGCAAAACACTTTGTTGAAGAATTATAGTGTTCAAACACACTGCAACTCTCGGACACACAAGAACAAACTTTCAAACTTATAGACTGGGCGAACATAAAGAAAGAATAAAACGTGTGTTTTGCAATATAGCTCTCCAGGTATTATTCCTCCAAATATTATGTGATGGGATCGCGCAAGATAGATGGAGGATGCAAAAATTATAATACAGACTGATTTTCAATTTGTGCAGAGGAGTGATGAGGAGCCTTGAAAGATACATTGTTGTTTTGATCAGAACTGGAGTTGGATTTAATACTGCGAGAACCTGACATAACCATCAGCTCAAGATGAAGTGCCTCTACATCTTGTGGAAGTTCCAAAACATCAGAAGATATATTGTCAAAAACCAGTGGCTTAGAAAGATCAACCATTAAGAGATTTGAGTCATGACTAGATGAATCAATGAAGATATCATGACAGCAATGATTAGAAAGTTCAAGATCAAAAACAAATGCATCCCCATGATCTTACGGATTGGAAATATGGGAATATTGAAAACAATAAATTCACCCTCTAATTCTTCACAATGATCAGATGATGAATTGGAAAGATCAAGAAGATAAGGTTTTTCCTCTCCCATTTGATTGTAAAACTGACATCCCACAAGTTCTAAGTGTGATCAGAAATAACATCATCAGAAATTGATTCTTTGAAATATTCAATAGGATTGACATAATCATGGAATATAGCTGGATAATGAGGGAGAGGCATGAAAGGAGAAAATTCAACCTTCACCGCAGATTGTTGCTCAAAGAAACACTCCCACACATAGTCATCGTAAATGATATCATAGGTTTGTTTCTCAACACTAACTCCATCCTTATATTGATCCTCATGAACATCTACAAAAACAGTTGAAATAGGTGAACCAAACAACTCACAATCAAGAGGATGAAAGGAATCAATGGAAGGAGGACGAGGAGATAACACATCATCGCAAACATCATATTTGAAATCAAAACCTACGCAAAAATTTTGAGTATGTGGGGTGGGAGAAGATGGTCATAAATAAATAGATGAACTCTCAAGCTCTCCCACCTCAACCTGTGCAAATGGAGTTGTCGTATGAGGGGAAGATGAAGAGTCACTTGGAACAACAACTTCGTTTGTTGCAGATTTTGAAGCTCTATAACTGAGGTACATTGGGAGAATTTCAAATGACTCATATTTTTGTGGATTCATTGAAATGTGAACAAGAAATTTGAATTTGTCTTTCATAAAATTCCATACATCATCTTCAGAAAAATAAAAACAAAAATGAATAAAACAATCATCAAAATCATCAAGAGATTCATCAAGTTCTTTTCGCAATCACATGATATTCTTGAAAATGGATTTGTATTCATACATGTCAAAGGTGTGGTAAATCTCCTTGAAAAGATGTTCAAAAGAGTGAATGGAAGAAATGGAAAATGTATAACACCATTCTTTTACATGTGCTTTGAATATGAGAATGAACAACCTGCACGTAGGATCCTAATAGTGAATATTATGTTTAGTGAAAAATTTAAACAAACGAGCAATGTGCTCAAGAATGGTTTTTCTGCCCTCACAATCAAATTTTAGATTTGACATTTCATGAATTATTCCGATGGGAAATTTTATATTAGTGGTTTTGGAAACAAATATCAGGGTTATGATTTGAGAAGAAGCCATTAAAGATGTGGAACGTTCAAATAGAATTCATGGGCTCAGCTTGTCATTTGCCCTCCTTCTAGCGCTATAAATGTTGATGGTGTTGGACCCACCAACATTCAAGGGATCTCCCCGATATGAAATCCCAACTAGACCTTACACCATTTGGTGTAGGAGCCCCATCCTAAATACAACCCAATTGTTGATGCATTGTGTTTTAATGATGTGCCTTGGATGCAATAACGCATAGAGTGATGTATGGTGACTTTGGTGGGAAAATGTGTGTGACTCTACAGAAATTCAAGTGCAATTCATGGAGGTTCTAACACATGAAGGGAAAATGAGTGAGTGCCTTAGAAGCTTGTAATATTACGCAGCTTGAAAGGAACACACAAGTATAAACACATCACAAGCTAATCTCTGAGATAGTTCACAAGTTAACATTGATGGAATTAAACAACAACATGCATTCAAAAAGATTCATACCATTGAAAATGAAATAATTCATAAGAGAAAGCATAAGTTAAATAACATACATTGCAAACATAACAAGAATAGTCCTACTATATTCACAACATATGTATGAAAACGTGTTAACTCTAAGATTTTATGAAGTGAAAGTTTCATTCATACATATACCATTTACGAACCACTAGCCCAATAGTGGAACATGAATTCAACACCTTCTCCACCAAATAAAGATAATCCATTTATGCTACGAAGGAGCCAAGGCTCTCACAAACTCCTAAGCTCCTGACTCTAAGCCTAAGCCTAGCCAAAAGCTTGGCCCCCCAAAATCCCTTTACATGAGTTATGAGGGTATATTTATAACAAAAGGGGGTGACTCTTCAATTCCCCTTTCTAACTCTTAGACTTCCCTCATGACTCTTCAACTTCTTTATAAAATAACTCATTAAATTACACTATGACTCTTCACATTCCAATATTAACACTTGGAATTCCACTTACAAATTAATTACAAAATAATATTACAATTTACACTCATACCCATATAAGACAAAATTGGGTAGAGCCAACTACATAGCCTAATAAAACAAAACATATCATTCTCGAGTTTGGGGAAAATCAAGCTTAGCAACTTCCACTTGATGTTTATTGGTGACATAGCGGTGCCAAGATCTATATTGTGCGATGAAATCCCCAAGTTATGTGATAGTGTTAAGCTGGAAGCGGACTCTAGCCTCCATGGCATCTGGATATACTAACTTGGAACTAGTTTGTGTTTCCTTCTTGAGCAAGAGCAACATTGTGTTGATTTGGATAGGGCCACCAATGTACTTGTGCATATTCTGTCTATTTACTTCAAGATCTTCCTTAATAGTTACCTATCTCCACTATTCCAAGTACTCTTCAATCTCCTTCCTGACCTAATTTATGTGCTTGATCTCCGTGAGTGAACTGGAAAATGGGATCCTGTGATTTTTCACCAAGAAGTCTAGGCTATTGTACAAACATGCATATGAGGCTTGATTGTTCATAATGAACGAGGAAAGTTTTTTTTTATTCTAGATAAGAATCTAAACATTTTTCTTCTCCAACTCTTCCTCTTACCTTGTTTTCTT
Organism: Pinus taeda; assembly: GCA_000404065.3. Classification (NCBI taxonomy): domain Eukaryota; kingdom Viridiplantae; phylum Streptophyta; class Pinopsida; order Pinales; family Pinaceae; genus Pinus; species Pinus taeda. The sequence continues at coordinate 116,706 of APFE030311624.1, read as the reverse complement.
CCCCAAGTCAAGTGGTGCCCCTTTGTATTGCATTAACCATTCATGCATGATAGTGATGGAAGCTTGTACATTCCTGAGAGTTTTGACAAATATTTACACTTTGGTTTCAAACAATGCAAGTGGAAAACTTCCTTATGCATGGTAACAATCTCCTCATAAAGATTCTGCATGTTCTCTCTTAGTGTTGATACTTCACTGAGTATCGATGCCTTCAGTTCTTCCCGATGAACCTATGCAGAAGTTTTATTCTATACCTATGCTCAAAGTTGTTCAACCTCTTTCCTAGAAGCTTGCAAGTTCTTTTCCAATTGTTTTTTCTCGACCAACAAATAATTCTTATTTGACTTTGAAGCACCTGTGAAGGCCAAGTTCATTGCGGAAATGACACCTGGATTTCTTCTAGTGTTTGTCACGATCACCCTTTCTCTAATGAATACAAGAGATGAGAGTTCGTACAAAAAATGTTTCTTCCTCAATTGTTTAATATTTTTATGAAGCTCGTCATAAGTCAGATTGTATGTGTCCATAACGAGACCATCATTGAGAGGAAAAATTTCCTCTTCCTTGCTTTGAGCTTACTTTGCTGGAGGACAAAGAGACTGAGTGGTGACCTACTAGGTACTTGGAATCAAGTCGACATCTTGATTCTGCGTCTTTGGTTCCTCCATGTCTTGAATTTTGATCAACTCCTCTATCTCTTGAGCAAGCTCTTTATCCTACACCTATTTTCTCTCCTCCACTGACTGTTGGTTATGTTCTATCTCTTCAGCTTGTCTCTGCATTGTTTCTTTAGTTATTTCCTTCACCCTTCACCTTTATTCTTCTTCTTGCTTCTACTTCTCTTCTTCTTCTTTCCTCTTATGCCCCTCTTATTCCCTATGCTTTCATTCTGCTTCAAGCATCCTTTGTTTCCTCCTTGTTTTCCACTGTTATAGCCTCTCTCATAATGACTAGGTATGGTTTCATCTTGCAGCTTCATTCTCCCCCTAGACTATGCATAACCTTCCTTCTCACGCTCTGGGTTGGGAAATTATATAGATGTTTCCTCTAGAGTGCCTTCCTGATGCAGAGAAACCTATAAAGTTCTTCCAAAATTAATTGGCTCACAGGACTTGGAGGCATTATAATAATTCCTCCATCCATCCTCCTCTGAGAAGTGAAAGGTTTATCCACTAAAAATGAATTCTCGCATTGTGGTCTTTGAAAATATTCCTCAGATTGTACGGATTGAAACCCCAAGTACCAAATGAAAATTTCTCTATCACTTTCCCTTCAGTATCCACAAACTTCAAGTTCTTAATCTCATACATTCTGATCTGCATAGAAAGAGTTGGTCAAGGTGCTTTCTTACTCCTATGCAAAGCTATCGATAACCTTGTGGAGAGATGATATGCAACCTCTTGCATGACATACTTATCGATGGCATACCTTAGTAAAATATGTGGCAACTTTTGTCCATCATACATTCTAAATAAAGTGTCAGCCAATGAGGCAAACCAATATGCTATCTACGATATTGTTTCCCTTAACCCATGTGACATGTAAGGTGGCTCTTCCTCAAAATATTATCTTATACAACAAAATGAAAAAAGTGATCAGTTAACTTCTCCATTACTCCTCTATGGTTGCACTCCAAAAGAAACTTGAAATAAACATATACGACACACTCTTGTGGTCTCCAAATCCAATTCATGTGAGGGAATGCATTGTGTGTGCAGATTGCATCCAATAGATATGTAGACATATAAAAGCTAGATTTCCCACCCTTGAGAGGACTAAGGGCTTTAGATACATGGATCTACAGCGACCCAGCCAACAAATTTGACCATTTGAATAGGTTACCTTAACTTGGTCCAATAAGAAATCCCACCCTTCAGGAAAGCTCTCGACGCTCTGTTGACCGTAAATTACGTAACGTAATATGATCAACAATTGATAGGCCCTCTTGGGATATATTTTCTTATAGATGTTGGTGGGTGTCTTACGAAAATTTGTTAGCTCTTTCACCCAAACCTTAACAATATCCTTAGTGCTCAAGTAGTTGGTTTTGACATAGAATTATGAATCCATGAGCGATTCTGGCTCTTGAAAATGGTACATGAGATGGTAGTCTACTGCCAGTAAAGAAGCAAACCTTCATCCATGTGTACTGCTAAGAGTCATAGTCTTTGGATTTGTGTGAGACAGTATCTAGATAATAACATCTACACATGGGAATGTTGGGTACTTTCATGCAACCATATGTAACCCCGACTTCTAGACATTAATATACACTTGTCAGTCTTCTAGATTTGCTTTGAAGGTTCTTGCTGAGAAAAAAAATTTCACATTTTTCCATGTGATATCTGATCCATTTTCTACAAACAGTTGAGTGTTTGAGTATATTGGCAAGTAAACTAGCGTACTCTCGACTACCTCCCCATTACTGATTTTTGTGGTATCTTTTGAAGCATTTCTCATGGGTTCCATAATAACAGTGACTGATGAAGAGAAGTGATCAACACCCACAATACCTGTAGGAGGAAAATCACTCATGGAAGACATTAGTTAGCTTCAACAAATCAAGTTTCAAGGAAAGATCAAGCAAAAAACCAATGAATTGATGAAGAGGATTGCACAATTTTGGAAATGAAGGGAGGGAGACTAGTTGTGGGAACTATGCATTATGTAGTCTCAACAACTAGTGATGCAACTTGAGGCTAGAAACTATATAATGTGAAGTCCAACCTAGGCATATTGTGGGAGAGCCTGTGCATTGCGCAGTCTCAGTGGCCAAGGTGACAGGCTTGATCCCTGGAACTGCACGATGTGTAGTTGAGCCAACTTGTACTTCACATTCCACAGTCTCAGAGGCCAAGCTAAGAGCTTGAGCCTCATACTTGTACAATGCCCATCTATACAAGGTGAGAACTGGCCAAGGAAAGGGAAGATCTGCCCAGCGAGAGTGTGGGAAACAAGAAGATCTTAGTGATGATGCATCTTAGTGTGAAGATCTGACTAAGAATGGATATATTAGTGCAAAACAAGTGAAAAATATCATCATGCAAAAGGAAAAACAAACATGCAAGAAGAGTCGCCGTAACAATGACCACTAACAGGCAAAAACAAGAAAACTAATGTGACACTTGTGAAAGGCGAATGACGGATCGAAGCAACACTCAAACAAGCTAATATATATTAAAACGCAAACAACCATGAAAAGAAACAAGAAAAACAACACTCACATAATCCAACCAAAAAAAGCAATGGAAAAAGTGACAAAAGATGAAAAAAGAAAAAATCACCCAGAAAAGCGCCGCAAACTCTATCGAAGGCTCCTTGATCTCCTTGGGAATTCTATAGCTCCAAGATATAATATAAAAATGAGCTCTAGGGGCATAAATTTAATAGATCTATACTTATTTGGGTTTATGATATGCATGCATATAGTCAAGGAAAAAGCGACACTTGGCAAAAAGTTTCAAAAATAGTATGTGTGCCACCTTCGGGAAACTAATTAATGAATCCCTATTTTCTAAGGATGCCTTTGTTTTTTTATTTTTTCTTTTTTGGGAAACTTTCATGCACGCTGCTAAGAAGGATTACACAATTCCCAAGGGACTGAGCAAATTCTTGACTCAGTGCATGGTGCAGTTTCTGAGCTCAAGGGATATTTTTCACAGTTTCCATCAACAAGGTTGGGCTACCATCCAAAATTGCACAGTATTCATGCTCAAGCCTAGCCTGCCAAGAAGGATTGCACAATTTCTAGAGGAAAGGCTAGCGTGCCTTCCTAGATTGTGTAGTTTCTAGAGGCAAGCCCAACAATGATGTAAGGTCAAGACAAAAGGTTAGCTTGTGTTTGAAAGATGTCAAGTCGGGATCAACACATCTCAAGAAAAGAAAGAAAAGAATTCTTGATCACAATATGAATACTTGACAACATTAAAATATAAGCTCCCAGCTCAAGCAATGTTGCCAAAACTTGATGAAGAAGGAAAAATCATATTTGAGCCTGAAGCAGTCATGGAAATAAGAACCCGACAGCTACGGAATCGATTAATAGATTATCTCATTAAGTGGAAGAACTTACTCGCTGAAGAATCCACATGGGAGGATGAGAGTTTTATACAAAATCATTCGGAGCTACTCAAGCATTCAGGACAACACTTTTTTGAAGGAGAAGGGAATGTTAGGTCCCTATAATACTAGTGTATTCCCCTTATTGTTATTGTTAGTGAAGCCCTCCTATTGTTATTTTTGTGCCCATGTATCCCGCATGTTGTTATTAATGTGCCCCATAGAATTCCACTATTGTTATTGTTGTGCCCTTACATTATTATTATTATGTAGGCTCTAATTATATTGTGACCCCTTAGACTCCTATATATACCAAGGAGGTCTTATCATTTGTATCATCTAATAATTGTTTATTTATGTAATGTAAATGAGGTTTCCCACTCGAAGAGGCTAATTATTAAGTTGTTGATCTATCTTTTCTTATATTTTTTGAGTTGGTTGCATAACATATGCCACCAAAAATTCAAAGTCCTCCTCCAAGTCACCTCCAAATTCAAAGTCAACATAGGTCAAACTAGTCAACTTCGTAAAATTTTGGTCCTGAAATTTTGAACCCTAAAATTCCACTTTCTACATTTTGGCCCTAAAAGTTTGAGCCTACAATAGCACAACAAAATTCGACATGTACACAAAATTCATTCTCCAAATGTATGATATTTTTCTTTCTTTTTCTCTCATTTAATTCGATATACTTCTTCTTTTTTAGGTGTAAAAAGTACTTATGATGATGATCATTGATTTTCCTTCAAATGGGTCAAATTGTCCTTTATATATAGTTTTCCAAGATTTTGAATAGGTTTCTATTAGAGGAATGGGCTGACTTGTTCCAAATAGGACCTACTTGCTCATTTGGTGGACTTTGACTCAAACAAAAATTCAAGTTCCATTTTCTTACAAATGTCTAAATGGGACATGACTCAAATAAATTATATTTTGACTCATAATAAATTATTTTTTACTCTTTTTGATACTATAATCATGAAGAACATGTTGTGACCAAAATAAAATATAATAATGAATATAATAAATACATTAATGGTGGATTTACATTATGAAGACCAACACTAGTTACAACCTTAAAAGATTTGATAGGTGATGCATTAAGGAAGAAAAAATTGTTGGGAAGATCAGGAAAATCCATATATATGTACAAGAAACACTACAAAAGTCACAGGAAAAATATAATGTTGGGCACAGTCAACATAGAATAGAGAATTCCTTCAAGGTGGGAGACAGATCATGATTATAATTGAACAAGAAGAGGCTACATGGTCCTAGTAAGAAAATCAAGGCTCTGTGATATGTTCCATTTGATATATTGGAGAAGCTGGGAGATAATTCCTATACTCTCAATCTATGACCCATGCATGCACATTTACTTGGTGGTGAATGTAGATAATCTAAAACTCTAATGAGCCTTCCATACTAGATTAGGATGAGGAATAGTTCCTACCTTTTGTAGATTATTTAGTGCTAGATGCTTAGGAAAAGTTGTTAAATAATACATTTTGTAAGTGAGGTCCATAACTATAGGACAAGGTTAGAATTACCTTTGGAATATTAGGTTGAAAGGACAGCTTCCAGGAAAAGCTAAATCGTTCAGACAAGAGAATGAGGAGGATATTTTCCTTACCTTGTTTCATAGAAGCTTTTGGAGACCAAAAGCCTCCCAAAATTGGGGGGTGTGATTTGGATTGGATAATTATATTGTTTTTCATCCATATTGATGTTTTCAAAGTGGAAAAAATGGAAGAATCAACTCACAAGACCATTTTTACTAGCAAGTCCCAGTTTGGTGAAATGGGATCTGAAACCTTTCAAAAGTAGTTTGATGCATCGAACGATGCTTTTTGGGGTTAAAAATTTGTCACTTAAGTGCAACACCCCCTAACACTATTCTACAAGAAAATACATTTTGAATGGAATAAACATTGCCTCAATAGGAGTCTGTATGAAAAATTTATGCCACCTAGAAGTTGACCTTCCTATTTTAACCACCATGATTCGAGAGGATGCCACATAAGCCCCCATTATTCATAGAAAATAGGTTATACATGTGATCATGATGAACAAGACTATAAAATTTGATATTGTAACTCTAGTTAATAGTTGAAGGAGTCAAATTTAACCCCTAGTAAGCTATTGTACTATGTTATAAAAAAGCCACTAAGAGGAAAAGGAGTTCCATACTATTCAAGTGCATTTTTTCCATATATGAGTTGAGTATTTTATAATGGATGAGGAGAGAAAACAAAGAGGGTGTGTGCATTGTAGATCCCATGGTTCATAAGACTCACTTCTTTGTACTTGCATAAATTTTCCATTCAAATAAAAAGAGTTGAGTAACCTCACCTTCTAACTGGGTTTTTTCCCAAAAGGGTTTCCCCGGTTTTACCTTGTGCCAATTGTGGTTTGTGGTTTTTATTTAATTTTTTCTTTATTTTCTACATATTTTATGTATTACATGGATAAGCATAACACAATGTCTTGTGCATCCATAAATCTAAGGAGAAAACAACCCTCATAGTGTAGATTTCATATTTTAAGTATAATTTCATTAGATCTATTGTGATGAATTGTCTAGTGGAATATCAAAAATAGTTTATGCATCACAATATAAGAAGCATAACATATTAAAATGTTACCTTATAATATAAGAGTAATGAAATATTAAAATTAATGTTAAAAGATAAAAAATAAAAATCATTATAGAGGTTGAGTGAAGTTATGGTGTCAACATCCGCCTTATTCAATGGATCAACATCCATTTTCATTAATCTTCCTATAAATGAACACCATTCATATGTGCATAATTTTTTTAAATACATATGTTTTCCATAATTATGTTTTAATGAAGTTATCATGTGAATCCTAACACAAGACTCCCATTTTTTACTCTAGGGTAAGCATTCAAACAACATGCCCTATTTTCATACAAAAACACATAATTCCAATTTTGAGCATCCTTTTTCTCAATAAGGCATACAAAACTCATTTCAAGCAATGCAACAATAAATAACCTACACCTCTATCTCATATGTGACAACCATTCATGCATTACAAGAGTTGGACCTTTATGTTAATATGTTTTAAACCTTCTATGAAATTGTGATACAATGGTACATGTTTCAGACCAAAATGTAACATATTTTTATGTGTTCTTTATAATTCTAGTTCATAGAATTCACCATTTTTGGTGCATTTAAAACATTAGTTTAGTGAATTTATATCCTCCAATACTTTATATCTTATTTATGGATTTTTTTTATATGACAGCAACCAAGACATGATGGAAACAAATCATAAGTTTCAACAACAACAAAAAATATACATTGCAAGTAAAACACATGTCAACAAGTTTCGCCACTAAAATTTTGCATATAAATCATTACTTAGGTATTTTCCAAGATCATATATAACTTTCTTTGCATTGTTTTCAAATTTTCTAGAAGAAATAGAGGTATAGCATATAGCAACACAAAATAAATAATTATAAACATTAGAGATAGAATATATTGTAACCAAAGTAAAACAAATTACTAAAAAGGTGTATACCGATATAGAAATATAGCAAACTAATTACCTTAATATAGGTATGCTAGTCATGAGGTTTTACCCCATAAAATTCACCTTTATTTATTAAGATATTATATATGTTTGAAGAAAATATCATGGCAAATATAATTTTCTGAATGACCTCTTTTACAACATTGCTTTATTAGTCTGTAAATAACCATGGAACATTATCTTGGTGTCCAGTACTATTTGAATGAATCATATTTTGTGTTGCATGATTGACTTCTTCAATGTCACTACAAGTTTTGACATTTTTTCCTTTCCGCTCCTTCCATCTAACATTCTCCATAATGTTTCTGTTACATTCTTCCCAATATGCATTGTATCAAACAAATGAGCTATTTGTAAGTGCTCATAGTAGGTAAACCTATTGAATTGTATATGGTAACTTTTCATTCCTTGTGGAACCCTATTGGTGCCTTGATGATCTCTATAAAACATAAATGAAATTATGACAATAATTGTTAGATATAGTAAATAGAAGTGAATATAGATAAATATTCTAAAAAATTGTAGATAGTACATAGACTAATTTCTTACCTTTATGATTTCTATTATATTCCAACTTCCATAGTGAGGTGTCATTCTTTATGTTTTTATTCCAATCTTTCCCATTGAAAATATGTTCTTCAATAGATGGATACATATGGTCCTTAAGGAAAAAGTGTCTATACTCATCAAAAACCTCCTTTCCTAATTGAATGATGAGATTTCATCCTAGGTGTTATAGACGATTTTTTCACATTCAACCAAATAAACTTAAACATGGATCAATCATCATCCATTCATACTTTGAAATCATCCCCTATTAAAACAAAATCATCCCCTTTCTAGAAGTTCCAAAAAAATATGCATTATATTGGTTAAAACCATAATATAGGTCCTCATCACACTTCCCTACTTTAGTAAGTGCGATGACAAAGATTGCATCAAAGGAAAAAGTGTTGGTCAGCGCAGATTGCTTTCACTACAAGTATGATGAACCTTGAAATGAGGAAAAAATAAATATAACTTCGAAGCTTCCGCTTCTAGAGGCTTCTATCGTGGAAGCTTCGATTCTCTATTAAATATGTCTTCGAATTCCTACAAATGATATCTTATCACTTATCCCATGGAGATTATCCCCTTCTAAAGTGGATATTACCCTAGTTTAATGGATCTAAAACCTCCTAATTTCTCTTATAAATGCATTACCTACTACTAGGACTGGGTTGGAAATAATAACAATTTTGTCAGTGTTCTAGCAAGCACTACATGAATCAATGTATCCATCGAGTCTTCATTGGCCAATCCAACACTAACATAGAACCGCTAGCCACATTGAATTTATAAGGAATGACATCCCTATTACAACGCATTAGCTCAAAACTACTTCTTCTCCAAATGCAGCGCTCCAATGCTCCTTCTCCTTCACTATCTTCTATGTGTTCTCTTCTTTCTTTATGTGTTCTGCATACACTGGCCCTCTCTTTCTTTTTGCTAGCTTGCCTCCTTATTTTTGTCTTCCTTTTCCTTTCTCTTTTCTACCCTTACATGTTTAATTTCCCAACATGTCCCATGAGACAAGTGGCATGGGCCTTATCCTTTACTCAGAAGGCCCATACTCCCCTTCCCTACCTATTGTGTTGACCACTTAATGCATCAAAGAGATAGTCATGTGGAATAAATGAAGCTGGTGTGGTTTTGGGTAACCAATTGCACAAACAACTCCTCCTCCTCAGACCTTTGAACCCATGCCCACTCTTCCAAATCAGCCATAATTTTCATTTTTACATTTAATTTAATTTATGTTTACACATAATGTCTTGCTAGCTAGGGAATCCATGATGGAATTACACAATCAAAAATTTACATTACAAAAATAGAGGTAAGTGAGGGATGTTACAAATAACACCTCCTTAAAGGAACACCATCCTTGATGTTCTATAAATAGAAAACAAAACAAAAAAATTGAGATTTATAATAGAATCCCTTACATCAACAATATGTCTCATGTATTGAGTTTTCACTTTAAGAAATGTCATTCATATTTATGGTCTTGCAGAGCACCTAGCATTCTAGCACATCTTTTCATTGTTGTGTTTTTCTCCTTAAGGCTTCCACAAGGAACAAACTTAGACCATTGCTTCTTGGAACACTTAATGCATTTATGATCCTAATGAGTATGCACATGATTCTTTGAAAACCAGTTCACTCAAGTTTCCTCTTCCATGCAGTCACACATGTTCCAAGTTCAGGCATTCCCTTCCCTACCTCCCTAGTCCCTCAGAAATCCATTCCTTGAAAGGATTCCTCACATAGGAAGGTTATTGATGGAGTCTTACATCCAAGGTATCCCTATAGCTTACTCTAACAACGTAACACATTTGTCACAACATATCTCATGTTTATCAATGCATATCACATGGTTCTAGTGTCACCATAATGGCATATTATATGTTGATACTGGTTTGTTTTGTAATAAGCCCCATATATCTATGTTGGATAGTTTAGTAGCTTACTTACACATATGCACATGATTCTTATGATATTAATCATAAAATTTTAAATCAACTCAAACCACAAATTCAACAAAGAGATTATTTAAACTGATAACTAATACTTATCTCTATAGTTACTCTTTTCTTCCTCTAGCTCACAGGAACTGAGTGATTTATCAAATAGAGAAAATACGCAGTGGTGTATATGTATCATAACTCTGCACATTATTTAGCCATCTCCATCTTTAAATCTAGCTCACTGAGTGGTTTCTCAGTCGAAACTAGTACACAATGAAGGTTATACTACTCCAGACAGTCTTTTCATACAACTCCAAATAATCCCCACTATCTCTTGCTCGCCTCCTAGTCAACATATGCATATCATCTACCATAAAGGTAGTCATTTGTTGACAACATTATGATCACAACTCCATTATCATTTTTTGTTAAGGAAGATATCAGCACAGCTCCAATATCATTTACCACCAAGGTAGAGCCCCCTCCCCCTTTCGCTCAACTCCTAGTGAGAATGGGCATATTTTTCTACCATCAAGGTAGTCATTTTTCGGAAAGCTCCCATCAGCTTCTCATCTTTACAAACCTAGGAAACCCATATTTTGGACAGTCTACTTGGCCAAATTCTTTCTTGCATGGTCCCCCATCATCTACTCACCTTTATGGGCCCAAGAAACCCTCATTCTAAGCAATTTACCTAGCCAAAGGATTTCCTACATGGTGTAATCATTAGAGTTATATATCCAAGTATTGGTATGGCATGCTCTAATGTAATGTGCATAGGTTCTTATGGCCAACTAATGGTTGGCATGCTCCATCGCACTACTCATGGAGTCTTATAGTCAATATATTAGTTATGACTTACTCTGATGAGATAAACAAGGTGTCATATGGCCACAATGCCATCACAACATCCTTCTTCTTGAGCTCCATGCTCCATCGTTTAACCTATGTCACAAAATTTAGCTTTTCATGAGATATACTCAAATTTTAAAATCAAAAGTTATAATTGCCCAACTTTGTTTCATTTAGATGCCATATCTCATAAGCATGAAACTTGTAGTCATGTTTTTGGAATCCTTTGAAAGTGGTGTTAGTCTGTCATGGTGGATTTTATATCACACCCCATTCCAACAATCTACCTACAATATGATCCTTCAACCATCTAATCAATTATTAGTACTCATGCATGCATTTATTGCAAGGACTGAAAACATCCTGAGGTGATCTTATAATCATTGCACATATAACATCTCCTATCAGTCCATATAATTTCTATTATATTGAAATGAAATTATCGTAGCATCATACATGTGCATCACATAGATTCTGAGAATTTCATAATGTGATCAAATGTTTACTCCAGTAAACCAATGAGTCAGAAATGAGAAATGCATATCTATAAATTCATGAGAAATTTAGTTTTTCATTTCATTTAGCATGATTTACAAAATTCATTGTGGTGTTTTCACACTAAAGTTTGCCTACCTTAACCATACTCTTTCCTGGGCATCTTTGCAAAGCATTCATTAATTTGAAACAACAAATATCAATTCAGTTGAAATTGATTCTTATTAAATTCCTTCCCTTTACCCTTTTTCCTTGTTTTATTGTTTGCATTACTTGGTTTTGATTATCAACACTTTTAGCTGAAGTAATTTTTTTTTAGAGTCCAGCTGGCCTTTAGTATGCCTACTATTGCAATGTTCAAGAGTCCCTAATATGATTGCAACTTCACATTTTAGCCATAACATTATCAATTCGGTTTCTTAAAAGTTTCAATGATACTTCATAAAAGCATTTTCATTATGTGTTCATTATACACATTCAAACATGTCTTCATCCATGCACCCAATCCTATGCTTATTCATTTTTACAAGCATGTTTCATATATGCACACATTCCATGTTATTCATGAGTTTTTTTAGGGTAAATCTTCAATCACCATTATTTTTCATTTATTCACCGTACATGTCATAAGCATACCATAATCGTAAGCACATTGATAATGATAGTTAACAACAAGAGGTCATTATTGCATACTTTCCCAGTGGTTCTTCCACATGACATGGAATCCATTCAATGACTTCATTGTGTTACTAAAAACATAGCAAGTAGTATATTAGTCACATATTCATAATATTTTAAAAGTTGAATTACTTATCTTCCTATTATGATGGTTCTCAACAAATAACCTTTCACATGAAATGGCATCATTATATCCTTCTCTTATTTTCTCATTATCATATATTCATAAAGTGTAGAACATATATCAGCCAATCACTATTAGTTAAGGAAACTTCCTTCTTATGCTATTTTCATAGTTTTCATTATCTATTTTGTTCAAGTGGACCCCATCCATGCCCTATTTGGTTGATCTATTATATTTTGTTGTCATCTTCTACAATTTTATCTCAATTTCACATGGTTTAATTACGGACTTAAAAAGTTAGGTTTTATTTAGATCTTCTTTATGAGCTTCTTTATTTCTCTTTTTTCACACCCCAACAAACCAAGTCAAGAATAAAGAAAAAAAAAAGAAAATACCACAACAAAAACACATGACAACAACACAAAGCATGGTCATGCTCACAGTCAATCCAAACAAAAACATGTAGCCAAATGACAATTGAACAAAAGATTGCATAGCACATCAAACATTCTATATTCACTTCAACAAGAGCACTAAGCACATGCACAAAATCTTAGAAAATTATTTTCCCAAGGTATTCAACAATTTTAAGGTTCCAAAAATCCTTCTAGATAGTTCAAGAGGAATTTGCAGTGCTTTAGAGAGCCCATGGAAATTTTAAAGCTTTCAAAGTTATAAATGTAACAATCATATTTATTTGTGCATGTAATCACAAACCAATGTATATTTCAACCCTTTACTAAATCTTAGGCACAAATCACCTTGGTATATAGTCTTTAAGGTTTACAACATATCCACAATCTTATAATCCATGACTTATAAATTACCAACACCATGGATGTATTTTTCTTCCTAGTGCGTGTATTTTTCAACATGCCATATTTTCATGCATTATTATGCATTTACAAGGCATATTTTATCCTTTATGCATAACAAATAGTTTTTTGTTTCCAAATGCCCAACTAAATTTATAAACAAATGTTAAATGATAAAATACAAAGTCTGGGATTTGAATCACTCAAATTGAAGGTCATATGAGTCCTAAGCATGGAATTTTACACTAAGAAAGTTTTTACCCTCCATTTCACAAAAGGTCTTGAATCTTGGTTGAACGTAGAAGTCCTTTTTCATTCGAAAAATTCACTTTAGAGAGAGGGCGGGGAAGACAGATAGATTTAATGCTATTAACTTCACCCAAAGACTTAGATCATAATTTTGGATCTATATAGAAGCATGGCCTTGCATTGCTCATAGATAAATTTCTACTTATTTGGTCTCTCGATTTACAAGGAAGATTGTTTATCTTTTACACAAAAACCACTTTTATGTTTGTAAATGAAAATTTAAATATCTACACAAGTGTAAAATGATCTAATACACCCTTAGAAATTTGCATCACTCGAATAAGAAGTGTTTTAAAACCTTGGCATTAATTTTTGTGAGTCTTGGCATGCATTTTGCACAAAGTCAAAAATACCATTTTAAAATAAAACATGTATTTCTTAAGTGTGACTGTGCATTTTTAGATGTGGAGATTCTAAAAAGATTGAATTAAGGTTTTTGCAACAATAGAAATCCTAATCCTACTATTTTATGCATTTCTCACCATGCCTCGTTTTCATGCATCATTATGTGTTTATAAGCTAGTTTTTATCATTTATGCATAGCTAAGGTTTTGGTTTCCAAGTGTGCAATTAAATGTATGAACATATGTAAAATGATAAAATAAAAATTCCACAATTTGAATCACTCAATTTGGAGGTCATATGAGTCCTAGGTGTGGATATTAGACTAACACAAATTTACCCTCCATAGTAAAAAAGTCTTGAATCTTGATCAACAAAGAAGTTTTTTTTCATTTGAAATATGTATGTATGTATGTATGTATGTATGTATGTATGTATGTATGTATTTATGTATGTATGTATTTATGTATGTATGTATGTATGTAGCTTCACCCAAAAACTTAGATCACTAATTTGGAGCTATATAGAAGCATGGTCGTGCTTGAATCTTGGTCAACAAAGAAGTTTTTTTTCTTTTGAAATATGTATATATGTATGTATGTATGCATGTATGTATGTAGCTTCACCAAAAAATTTATATCACTAAATTTGGAGCTATATAGAAGCATGGTCGTGCATTTCCAATTGGTCAGTTTCTATTGTTTTGATATCTCAATTTGCATGGGAGATTTTGCCTCTTTTACATAGCAGCCATTTTATGTTTGAAAATGAAAATTTGAATATGTATATTGGTTTAAAATGGTCTAATACACCCTCGGGAACTTGAATCAATCAAATTGGAGATGTTTTGAGATTTGGACGTGCATTTTTTGTGAATCTTGGCATCCATTTTGCACGAGGTCAAAAATTACAATTTAGAAAGAAAGAAAAAAAACGTGTTTCTTAAGCATGACTATGCAATTTTAGATATGGAGGAATCAAAAATATTGAATTAGGGTTTTATGCGACAATAAAAACCCTAATCTTATTGTTTTATACACAACATTAATTGCTCAATAAAGGACATAGTGGCATTTTTATACACAAAACATTAAGTTGTACATAGAGATTAGGGAAAATTTTGACATTCTAGATGGGCCTCCTAAGGAAAAGAATAAAATAATAGTAAAAATAATAAAATAAGAGCTAGGAATTTTTTAAAAGAAAAGAAACAAAACTACCTTTTTTTATATTTTTCACTTATCTCCTTACATGTTTACTCAAACTTCAAATGCATACACTCAATAGATGTGGAATTAGATTCAACATCCAGGAGTGACCACTCTCTGTACTTTCGTGTAAACCCACAAGGGGGGATTTTGAAAATACATGAAAAAAATGTGTTTCTTGAAAGAAACATTTTTTCAATTTTTCTCAATGTTGCTCTACTCAAAAGTATGCAAAGTGGGTACTTGTTGGACATGTGCCCACACTTGAATTTTGAGTAAACCTATAAGGAGATAAGTTTAAAATATGATTAAAAAATACGTGTTTCTTCTTTTCCCTCCCAAATTATTTACCCCTAGTGATGACATCGTCATCTTGAATCCTCTTGATTCTTCTAAAGTTTATTTTGTTAGTATAGTTTTCATCATTGTGAGGCCCATTTTTTACCTCAAATTTCCTAATGGGTAAAAGCTACCTTGTAAAACAAAGAACCAAATTGTTAAAACAGCCTTGTTAAAATGCACAATGGCTAAAGGGAAATGCATGCCCAACGATGAAATTAGTATGACGATATTAGGGATATCATGGAAATGCATGCCCTAGGAAGAAAAATGCATGCCTTAGGGAAAAAAAATGTATGGCTTATGTTGATAATTGTATGTTAACCTTATGAAGTTACATGAAAACAAGGTATTGAGGAAAATGCATGTCTTGTTTGGGAAAAATGCACACCTCAAGTTGAGAATGCATGTTGAGTACATGGGTTACATGTTTACATGAAAAGGAGGAATATCCACACCTTCTTAATGACAAATGCACATCTCCACAATAAAATTGCACGCCATTGAAATCTTTTGCAACCCTATGATGGCCTAAACCTTAAAAGGATCCCTTGGCCCATACGATGATTTCATAGGAATGAAAATGAAATGGATGGGATCCATTATTATGATCATCGTTAGTATGCATAATATTATAACAACCTGTAACACATGTTGGTCAACTTTTTAAAAAAATACTTACTATTTAACCGTGTATATTGAATTGTTGGCAAACTTCTGGAATGGAAGTCTGAACCAAAATTCAAGTAAATTGGCTATGCTAGTATTTTTATTGTTAACTTTAATAAAAATGATTGAAGGCTATTTTTACAATCTTATGTAATAATGAATACAAAGATAAATTGTTTTCCTTTAATAGTTGTAATTTCTTTATTTGCAAGTATGTTGCAATTGTGGATTTTATAACAACCTCATTATGCAAATAGGAGTTAAAATCAAGAGAGAGCATAAGTCTTACATACCTGAAAGTTGGATAGTGAAATGCAAGCATGTCAAGAGCTTAAAAAACATAAGTGTAGGGCCAATTAGTTATGCGAAAGTCTTAGAATCTTAGAAACTAAAAATACTTGTAGGTCTCCCACACCTATGATTGATTTCAAATGCATGCAAGGTATATTGCCTAGCCACGTAATTTGAGATTGCATGTGTATGTTTGTATTAGAGTCAACAATATTTGGTATTTTTCTTTTAAAATTCCCTTTAGGGAAGAATATCAATAAAAAAAAGGCTTAAAGCCATTACAATAATATACTCATTATGAGCTCAAACATGTCACTTGTGAGAATTGAACCTAGGTGGGGAGGATAACAAGATTCCTTCCAACCACCCAAGATTACACCCAATAGGTACATGCACACAATCATTGTTGACATTATTTTCAAATTTGATTACAAACACTTGATATTCAAGTGCTTACAAAAAAATTTACCAAGAATGCAAAGTTTTCATTAAGTCCTAAAAAATCCATGTCTATTGTTAAAAAAGGCTACAAATGTATGTGAATGTTCTGATAAAAATGCATGCTAGGTTTTGTAAAAGTGTTATTTATAGAAAATATACCAACATAACTAAAATCCATTTTGAAAAAATTGCATTTCACTAGCAAGGGTTTCCTTATTGCACATTCCTCGATTGTTAATGTGCATTTCACAGGGTCAATATACATTCCTTGTTATGTAAACCTCTTGTCCATGATTTTAGCTTTGAACTTGAACAACCATGGCTACAAGTGAAACAAGGGTTTCCCTCTATCATGGGCATAACAGTTGAAACAAGGGGTTCCCCAGGAGAAAGGTTCATTATAAAAAATATTTATGTGTTGAGACATGGAGTGATACAAACAATTGTCCAACATGTACTATGCTAAATAATGTGATAAGAGTGGAAGTTCATGAATTTATCTTTGGATAGTTTAATTTCCAAATTGAGGAGATATATGATGCCATAATTAATTATGATGATAAGTATGGAATTCAAGGTATCCGGCCAAAGGATTTACCTAAACCCTCATTTGGTTACAAGAGAAAAAAAACCACACAAAGAGGGAGAAACATTTGACTAAAAAAAAACAATGTAGGAAATATTGAGATGGCTAGTAAATTTGTGGGAAAAAGGTATTTGTTCCTAAGAACGATTTAAAGATGCATATTATTCCCCAAGGACTATACAAATATTTGATTCACCTTATCATTAAGACAACTATGAATCATCATAAGCATGATATTTTTGGTGACTAAATGTGGTTGGACCTTCATTGAGTTGAAGATCGGGCCATAGATGTGGACCTCATCTGTTGGCTAAAATATTTTATTATGCCCTATAAGAAAGTAAAAAAAAAGAATATTAAGTTTAGTTTCCTAGGAACACTGCAAAAAAATATTGATTTATATCAACCTAGTTTTCAAACACTACCTCCCAAAACATACATCAGGAAATAAAAAATGAAGAAATGAATAAAGAAAGTACTTGTACAAACTCAAGATGATGGTGTGGAAAACTTTGGTGATAGTGCAGTTACACATAATAAAGTTAATGTTGCAAATATTTTAATATACCTACATGTATGTGTGGATGAAGATGAGGAGTAGGATTATCATATGGGAATTATATTGAAATAGGCAATGATAATATGGAAACAAGAATTCATCCTAAACATATGGGACTTCAATGCAATGTCCATGTTATGGTATTTGATTCAACATCTCCAAGTTTAAATGTGCATATTCCAAAATATAGTTTTGATGAGAGATTTGTTTTCTCGTTATTGATACAATGATGTATTAAAAACTAGCTACAACAAACGATTCTTCCTTTATATAGAGTTGGAAGGAAAAGTGCCAACTAAAGGACATGGATATTTTAGAATGCATGATATTCTTTATTAAGTGATTTAAAAATGTTCTCATTCCTATTACCATACTTGATGAGCCCATTATTGTTATTTATTGTCACTACCTCACCATGTTAGGATTGGGTAATACATACCCCCCAATGGATCCTTGTTAAGGGATTCAGAAAGTTTCAGAAAAAGATATACTAAAGCTTTAAACACCATTAAAATTCTTCGAAAAGATTTGAAAAGAATACCATAGGTTTTGAAAATGCCTCCATTACACATTCTAAGTACTCATTTTGATGAATTAAATAACAAAATTAAGGAGAAAGATAAAATACTTAAAAACTTTAAAGGTTTAATTTGAAAATAAGTTGAAAGAGAAGAAAGAGAATCATAAATCATAAGTAGCAGAATATAATGAAATAGTGGCCAAATTGAGGAAAACCTATGCTAGGAAAGGTGATGAGTTGAAAGAGAGACACTTGGAATACATTCAGGTAGCACTAAGGATTAAAGAATTTGAAGAATCTAAAAAAGAATGGCATAGTAAATCAGACTGTGATTAGACCAGGGTGTTAAGAGTAAAGATAAAAGAAAAATATAGGGTAGAACAATGAAACAAATGCTTTCAATTAACTTGGATAAGTCCCTACAAACATGAGAGAAGAGGTTGCGGGGAGATCTCACATCCATGAGGGCTCTAGGTGATCTCCAATATGTCTCATCACCAATGGTTGAATTATTGAAGACAAAACTAAGTGATAAAGAAAAAAATATTATAGAGCTCAAATAGGAACTCTTGCAGAATCAAAAGGCACAATATTTGGGATGTGACATGGATATATAAAGGTTGAATTGCCAAATTGTTGATTTGCAATAGTAATTAAAAAGGCCTATAGTTGAGGCAATGCTATTTTTTTCTAATACAAATTAGAAGTTGAGGGAACAATAGCTTGAGAATGAAGTACAAAAACTCAAGGGTAAATTGGTTGAAGTTCAATCCTAACTTAAATCTAAAAATAAATAACTTGAAAGGAATGAAAAGAAACATTCAGAGAAGTATAAGAGGAATGTGGAAAATTTGAAATGCTAGGAGAAGATGAAGGAAAATTAAAAGACTATCGAAAAAAATCTACAAAGAAAATTTGAAAACTAGAGAAACAATTAAAACATGTTCTTGTTGTAACTCTAGAACAATCAAAATCCTCTACAAAAGGAAATAGAGACTCTTGAATTTTCTTTATCTCATGACAAGGACTTGCAGAAACATCCAAAGTAGCTTAGAGATACATAATAACATTTTTTTATATACAATGTCTTTGTAAATACATTTTAAAGATGAAACATATGTCAATATTTAGGCAATTAATTGACAATGTATTTTACTTTATGCAGTTAATGAATTCAAGGTGTTTTATAGTTTTTTTTGTTAATGTATATTTTTTATGGATAGAAAATTAATTCCAATCCATTAATAGTACTCATTTTATTTGGTCTTAATGGACATATGCCATTGTTAATTAATATTTTTCCTCTAAAAAAATCATATTTTTATTACCGAAGAGAAAGTTACATTTTAAAAATGCATGCCAACTAATAAAATAGCTCACTACTAGTTAAAATTGAAATTATGTAAAGGATTGAAATATATAGTGGTTTGTGGTTATAAACATCTATAGATGTCTATAATTACTTATCAAAAATTGCAATGCTTTAAAAGTTACTTGAGGTTCATACACAACAATAGTCTACAACCACAATATTTCACTTCTAAAATCATTAATACATTATCTATCTCTATAAAATGTTTGAGTTATATATGCAATAATAACATATTACTTCATGGATGTAACTTCAAACCAAATGTATATTTCACCATTCAACAAATTATGGGCACAAAAAAAATATACATAAACCAATAGGTTATCTATCGTTATAATAACATGTAGGTTACAAAAATGTTTTAAGTTATACTATATATGCCACCTGCAAGTTATACATTTTTATAAAGTTTACAATATGAGTTTTTTTTCATAACAACATACAAGTCATATGCATACTTGACACATAAAAGTTGATCGTTGTATATTATGATTTGCAAACCTGTGAGATTTTAAAGTTATAGAATAGTGGATATTTTGTAAACACTAAGATTGTATATTAGAGTGATTTATGCCTAGAATTTATTAAAGGCTTGAAATATATACTGGTTTGTGATTATAAATATGCATGAGTGTGTTAGTTACCCATAAAATCCTATTTAGTTAACCTAGTATGCTAAGCTTATGCAATATTTGAAAATGGCATTGCTTGAGAACATAATTCAAAGTATAATCACCATGTTTGGTTTTAATTGTTAATTCTTAATTAAAATGATTGAAGGATGTTGTACAACCTCTCTATTTGTACTAATATTTTATGAAAATAATATAAACTTGTTTCTACAAAGTATCTAAACTAGCATACTTCTATACATAAACATTATAAATAGCAAATGATTTACATCTCTCATTGTATTGATATTTAATGAAGGTTGTACCACAACCCTCAATTAATTTCATCAGGATTAACCAATAAAACGAAATATGGTCAGCATGCCCTGAATCTAAGTTACAAGAAGTGTAATTCGGTCATATACCTAAGTATGTTTCAAATAACATGTCATACCTGGATTCAAGTTTGTTATAAGCCATGATATACTAGCATCATTATCTCATGACATATTTTCATTACTTAAAAATATTCTACCCATGCAAACCATTCATATGTACAAGGGATAATCAATTAAATTTTATGTCATTAGTGATTTTCATATTATGTCAAGGGCATGTGCTTTCTTCAATGCATCGTCTTCATAAAATTTCATAAGGACAATGTACATAATGTGCATAATTCATCTAGCAATATGATTTTTTCCTAAAATTATGATTTAGGAAGTTATCATGCAAATCATAACACAATTCTTGCATTTTTCACTATGGGGCATGCATTTTACAACATGCTCTAATTTGATGCAGAAAATACATCATTTCCATTTTTGAATATGCATTTTATTATTAAGGAATACATATCTCAACTTAAGTAACGCATTACTCAATAGCTTATATATCAATCATCTCATCATACAAAATTCACCATTGGGAATGCATCTTGCTTATGTTGGTCTGCATTTTAACAAGGCTGATTTAAACAAATAGCCTTCATAGGCCAACTTTAACAAATTGGAGCTTTGGTTTTACAAGGCAAATTTTAGCTTTTATGTGTAGCAAGTAATATTTTGTTTGAAAAATCTAATATAGAGTTGTATACATGTGTAAAATCACAAATTCTACCTTCTAAAAGTCGAACCACTCAATTTGGATCAAAATTGTAATTGGGCACGCATTTTACTCTAAGGCAATTTTGCCTTCAAATTTATATGAAATCCCAAATCTAGGTGCATGAAAGAAAGCTCTCATGTTCTTCAATTGCACTTTAAAGGACATATGTAAATTTTACCATATATCTAACTAC
This sequence comes from Pinus taeda, assembly GCA_000404065.3. NCBI lineage: Eukaryota > Viridiplantae > Streptophyta > Pinopsida > Pinales > Pinaceae > Pinus > Pinus taeda. The sequence goes on along the minus strand of APFE030311624.1, from coordinate 95,062 downwards.
ATATTACAACTTATAAAACAATTTTTTTGAGTTACAAGGAAGTTTGGTCGTGCATTTTAATTTGGTCACTTAGTACAATTTTGACCTTCCAAATTACAAGGAAAACTTTGTCTCTTTCGCACAACAACTCTTTTTAAACTTGCAATTGCAAAATTAACTTGAATATGTATAATATGATCAATCACACTATCAACATCTTTCAAAATGCAAATCCAAGGTATAATACAACCTTGGCTTACTTTTTGCAAATAGATTGTGCATTTCTAGGGTTTTACTAGACATTTCTAAGTTATTTTTGCACAATATAGTATTTATAACTGCAAATGAAAAATTAAATAGATATTCTTATGTAAAATTACTTTAATAATTATTTACAACTCGAAACACTCAAATTTAAAGAGTTTTGAGACATAGGCATGCATTTTAGTGTAGCCTAGTGTACCCTTTGGTTTTCATTTTAGTGTAGCCTAGTGTACCCTTTGGTTTTGCAAGGTAATTTTTTTAACCTTGATGCACAATAGGCAATTTTTGTCTAGCAATGCCAATATAATGTTATATACAAGAGTAAAATCACAAACTACACCTTCCATGAGTTGAACCAATCAATTTCGGTTGAAATTGAGACTAGGGCATGCATTTTACTCTAAGGTAGGTTTGCCTTCAAATTTACATGAATCATAAATCTAGATGCATGAAAGCAACATCTTTTAGCCCACAGTGACTGACGGATACAGCATATGCATCTTGCATCTACAATATGTAATTTTTCAAAGTTAATGAAAGATTACGATTTTTCCAGTGGAAAAAAGAAAGCAACATCTTTTGTTCTTAATATTCACTTTAAATAAGAAAAGTAAATTTAATATATATTTAAATCCATAGTACAACTTATAAAACAATTTTTGGAGTTGTAAGGAAGTTGGGGCTTGCATCCAAATTTGGTCACGTAATACAATTTTGACCTTCCAAATTACAAGGTAGACTTTGCCTCTTTTACAAAAACTCTTTTAAACTTTCCATTCAAAATTAATAACATGAACAGATATAATATGATAAAAAATATTGCCAACAATTTTCACAACTCAAATCTAAGGTATAATACAACCTTGGCTCATTGTTTACAAACAGGTTATGTACTACTAGGGTTTTACTAGGCATAGGCTTGCCTATTTTTGCACATCATAGTCTTTTATGGATGCAAATGAAAAAGTTAAGTATATAGGATTCTGAAAATGAATTAAAAAATCATTTACAATTTGAAACATTTATGTAGAATCATTTTTGAGACCTGCACGTGTATTTTAGTGTAGTCTAGCATGCCCTTGGGTTTTGCAAGGAATTTTTTAGTCTTTATGCACAACAACTAGTTTTTTTTCTAGAAATGTCAATTTATATATAGGTGAAAAATCACAAACTACGCCTTCTAAAAGTTGAACCACTCAACTTGGCTCAAAACTGAGACCAGGGCATGCATTTTAGTCTAAGGTAGTTTTGTCTCCAAATATACATGAAATTCCAATTCTTAGTGGATGAAAGAAAGTTCTCATGTTCTTCAATTGCATTTCAATTAAACTAAGTAAATTCACCATTTATATATACCTTCATCGTACAACCTATAAAATAATTTTTGGAGTTGAAAGGAAGCTTGGGAGTGCATTTTAATATGGTTACTTAATACAATTTTGATCATCTAAATGAAAAGGCAAACTTGCATCTTTTGCATATCAACTCTTCTTAAACTTTTAATTGCAAAATTAACATGAAGATGTATAATATGATAAACCACAACCCCATCGACTTGCACAACTCAAATCTAAGGTATAATACAACCTTGGCTTACATTTTACAAACATATCTATTTTTAGGATTTTACTAGCCATATCTTACCTATTTTTGCATAGCAAAGTCTTTCTATGACTACAAAGTATTTTATGACAATTGAGTATTTTTACATAGCAATTTGTTTTTAAATATTTATTATTATAAGTTATGTTATGATATTTTGTGAGTGAAATAAATGTCATCAGATAATCTTATGTGATGGTTACTTATGAACTTGAAACATACATAATCATTATTGCTCATTTTTTTCTTAAGGAAAAGGGTGAATGTTGATTCATAAATGATGGTTATTTGTGCATAATTAAAGCTTATAGGAATTGCAAAACCTTTAGGTTGTGGATTTATGTCATAAAGTCATAGAGATGTCTTAAAAACAAAATATTCATAATCTAGACATTATTATAAAGATACCTTTAATATCTCTTAAATATTGTGAATCTTAAATACTAAAGATCACAAGCATCACATATAAAACAAGTTGATTCAAAACAATAATGGTATTCCATTAATTACTCATAATAATAGGATGATTACATGACAAACATCACAATGAGAGTCCCCATTAGAAAATTGGACAAAGTGTAAGACAAACTCTAGATTTTTCTTATCTTCGAATATTTTTCCTAAGGTCTCTCTAAAAAGCCTCTCCTTTTCTATCTCTTTGCTTGAGGCACACTCTTATTGTGCTTACTTGAGTCACACTCCACCTTGTTGGTGCCATTTAGTTAACCCAATTGATACTCAAAAATGTGTTTTATCTAGTCACTAACTTCACAATATAGGGTGGTGCAAAAAACTTGGTACAGGGTGGCCCAAACTTGATAGTGCACTAAATCATCTAATGGAAGATATGGCAGTGTGGTATGGTTATACACCACTAGGTAGGAAAAGAGTAGCAGAAGTGATAGTTAATGGTCGATGATATGTTGTAGAACAAACACTTGAGTTAGGGATGTGAATAATTAAATACAACTAGGTATATGTTCACCATGAGTTATCATAGGCTTGTTATGAGAACATTGCCATGATATATATCGTATACCTCAATAAAACTCCATCAATGCCCATTTGGCCGGACTTACCTCACTTCAAGAAGTTGATGCAGTGGAAAATTAATGGAGGGCCCTTATAATGCCATGGACTATTGTATCTTCATACCTTGACCCAGTTAGTCTAGCAACTCTAGGTGGCATCGGTCAACACCAACCATCATACAACCTAGTGGGTTGTATTAACTAACTTGTCACTTGAAATCCACTCATGTCTAAAAATAAGCTTATTGCATGGTGATCATTGTTTTCCATCAATCTCAAATATTAGGAGATAAAATAAATCCAAATCCAATAGATTGTGAGAAATATTGCTTATTGTTTATTTCCAATTTACATTTCTTGGATCTACCTATATTGTGCATCTTCCTCTTAGAATGACCTCCAGAGGCTCTAACTATGGAGTCTAAACTTTGTGATGGGACCAGCTCCTACGACCTTCGGCTAAGTGTTAACTATGATGGTTAATGATATATGCGTTGATTGGTTTGTTTTATTATATGGTGGTTGGTTGACTTTAATGCGGTATACTGTTGGCGTGTGGAGATGAGGACATGTGTCCAGGTCTTGGGCTCTGCTCCTTCCCACTCCTTTTATGCCTCGAAACACTAGTTGTTCATTTCATTTGTCGTTGTTTGTTTTTCCTATGCTGCTATGCTGCTGGTGAGGTTCCAGGGTCTATTGTGTGATGGTTTTGTCTTTGTCTTCGTTTTTGTTCTAGTTGTGCCTGGTCTCCTTTATGATATGGGTCTCTGCTTGTGAGCAATGCCTCGCTTGTTCTATGCTCTTCTAGGCTGGTTACGGGGTGTGGAACCCTCGGTATCGGTTCCCTCTCTCGAATTCTACTCGGCTCTACTTGTTTTCACAGTATTCAGTTTCAGGTCATTGGTTTCTTCTCCATGCACTACCTTCACAGGTTAATGGTTGTGTGTTTTTTCTACAGGTTGTAGCTATGGGGTCGTTCCGTTTTCGGTTTCCTTTCAACAGTTTTCTGAAGGTATGTTCTCCTTCCCTGTTGTTTCTCTTTACTCCATTTCACTTAGGCGCTGACGGCCTCTGCTCCTCTGTGGCAGTGGGTGACTCTATGGCTGCGACCTTGGCTCCGTGATTCCATTGGTGGTTTGCTCAAGTTAGACTCTGCCCTGATAAGTTTCCACAGCTCCACACTCTATTTCAGTGTTTTTCATTGTTATAGTTGTGGTTCCCACTGTGTCAATTGCTAATGGCCTGATGGGTGGCCTGTGCAGGTGGACGATGGCCTGCTTGTGGTTCTTGCGCCAGTCTCCTACACTTGAAATGGGTAGGGTCGTCCCTTGATATATGTTTGTTGTTTGTTCGAGGGTTTACTGTTCATAGGGTTTTATGAGTTGTGATTATAGGCAAGCTTGGTTTCTGCGGTTCTGGGAAATTTGCTTGTGGCTCCACTGTATGCGTGAAACTTTGTTGCTTATAACTTATACATGTATTTAAATGGCCCTATAATAACCTTGGAAGGGTTTTGTAATCTGGTTATTTTGACATTGGTTGTTGGTCCTTGACCAATGCGTTGTAATGTTTCAAATTCTTGACAAATATATATATAAACACATTCCAAATTTCCTTTGTAGAATATAAACAAATGAATTTCCAGTGAAAATACAATCATAAATAAATATAAATATATAGCAAAATATAAACAAATGAATTTCCAATAAAAATACATTCTTATATATATTATATATATATATATATATATATATATACATATGATTGTATTTTTACTGGAAATTCATTTGTTTACATTCTGCAATGGAAATTTGGAATGTGTTTGATTTTGGTACCTGAAGCTTGTCTCTGTAACAATAGCTTGCTCGGCTCCTTTGTATCTTCGTTCTATTGGCATTGTGATTTGCCCAATAGCTCTCCTCGCCTTTATGCTTGTTGTTCGCCTGTGTATATTAGCTTTGTTGATGGAAAATGAGAAATAGTTTAACAATATGAAATAGGAAATGAATTTAGGATTGTAGCATGAATGGTTTCAGATGTTCTTGTATTCAGAAAAGATTTTTGTGTTTTCTCTATATTTCTTCTATGATGACAAAAAGATTACATCTGTTGCTTTTTTTCTTTTGTTTTGTAGAGAACACTAGGCAGTTAACAGAACTGCCAGTGGTTACATTAAAACGGTTCCTAAATAACTGTCTTTTCTTGCTTTGTAAATTAAAACAAATTCTAAATAAAACTAAGAGAAAAAAAAGCAATTACGTAAGCAACCATTTTCATTGGCTGAGACAACCATTCCTAGAAAATAAAAAATAAAAAACTAATGAAACTCAAACTGTTTTGAACAAGACAAACTCCCACCATGTCCTTCGCTGAGCTGGATGCTCCTGCATTAGGCTCCCATGGTAGGTGAAAAATCATGGCTCTGGTCCATGAGCTCCTTGATAGAATACCCTGCACGTTGTATTTGTTTGGCATCAAGACACGAACTGTCCTCAATAGGGCAGTTCTTCCACTTGACTAGGTACTGTAGGTACTCCTTTCTCCAAGTCAGCCTAGCCACATGTGTGTCAAAAATTTCTTCGATTTCGAGTGGCTAAGCCGTAAGCATTTGTCTTATCCACGAACCACTTCCTTCTTGGGTGTCCCGCTTCAGCTGTGCTGAACTGTCCTCTTCCAGATTGGCAATGTATGGGAATAAATCTGCCACATTAAAAATGGGCGATATTCCTATACCTGGAGATAATTGCAGTTCATAAGCATTGGCAGAAAATTTGCGCAGAATTTTACAAGGTCTAATTTTTTTGAATTTCAACTTATTGTATGCACCCTTAGGAAATATTTCTCTGCGCAGATGTGCTAGAACCTAATCTCCAACATTAAATTGTACCTCACGTTGCTTCAAATCTGCTTTCTTCTTGTACTTTCAACTGTTGTCCTGTAGTTTCATTTTCACCTACTCATGTAGGTCATTAATTGCCCTTGCAAAGTCTTCCCCCTCAGTACTTGTTTTCTCTAGCTGTCCCAAATCACGCAGTTCATGCACTCCTCGGGGATGCATACCCTACACAATCTGAAAAGGACTACTTCTTGTGCTTCGGTTTGGTGAATCGTTGTAAGCGAATTCTGCTTGGGCAAGTACCCGATCCCACATACGTGAATTTTCTCCAACTAGACTCCTTAGCAGGTTTCCTAAACTTCTGTTCACCACCTCCGTTTTTCCATCCATATATGGATGATAAGCAGAGCTAAAGTTCAACTGTGTGTCCAGCTTCTTCCACAAGGTGCGCCAGAAATATCCTGTGAATTTCACCTCCCTATCAGAGATAATGGACTTAGGTAAGTCGTGAAACCTAACAATCTCTGCGAAAAACAAGTGTGCTACGCGTGTGGCTTCACTAGTTTTCCTGCAAGGAATGAAATGTGCCATTTTTGAGAGCCAGTCCACTTCCACCATCACAAAGTCATGACCATGTTGTGTTCTTGGCAAACCCAAGACAAAGTCCAAGCTAACTGAGTCCCACGGTCTACCTGGAATAGGCAGTGGTGTGTAGAGTCCCATATTCTGACTGTGTCCTTTTGCCAACTGACATACTTTACACCTAGTTATAAATCATTGCACATCCCTTCGCATCCTTGGCCAATAATAAAAGTGACTGAGCTGATCTAAGGTCTTATCAATGCTGAAATGCTCGGCAAGACCTCCACTGTGTTTCTCCCGGATGATGTTCTCCCTCATCAAACAGTCGGGAATACACAGTTGTCCTCCCTTAAACAGTAGCTTCTCCTGTAGGTTATAGTCCAACCATGGACTATTGTTCCTCATCAAAGGGTTTTCGCAGGCTTCATAAGCCTCCTTAAAATCTGCATCCGTCTGATACAAGTCTTTCAAGTGTTCAAAACCCAATACTTGTATTGTGCTCTCCTGCAAGAGCAAAACCCTCCTGCTCAATGCATCTGCTACCTTGTTGGCCTGTCCACTAATATGTTTCAACACAAACTTGTACCTCTGCAAGTATTCAACCCACTTTGCATGCTTGTGGTTCAGCTTGTGTTGTTGCATAATGTACTGCAATGCAAAATTATCAGAAAATAAAACAAACTCAATACCCAGCAAATAATACCTCCAATGCTTCAATGCTTGGATGACAACATAGAACTCCTTGCCATAAGATGAGTACTTCTACCTACTTTCCTTCAAATTTTCACTGAAATAAGCAACAGGTTTGTCTTCTTGGCTGAGTGCGGCCCCAATGGTTGTACTGTTGGCATCACAACAAACTAGAAAAAGTTTGTTGAAGTTAGGTAGCCTCAAAATTGGCCTCTCAGTGATCTTCTTTTTCAATATCTGGAAGCTCTTTTCCGCAAATTCAGTCCACTGAAAAGGTTGACTTGCCTTCTTGATTGTATCCAACATAGGTGCGCAGATTCCACTAAAATCCCTTATAAACTTACGATAAAAACTTGCTAACCCATGAAAACTTCGAACTTCGAATAGACTCGTAGGGGATGGTCAGCTAAGTATAGCTGGAACTTTTCCTGGGTCCATTTTCAGCTCATTCTCTGCAATCACGAAACCAAAATAGACCAACTCTTTCTGAAAGAAAGTGAATTTCTTCATATTTATTAGCAACTTGTTTTGCTGCAACTTTTCCAGAACATATCGAACATGTCGAAAATGTTCCTCCCTGGTTTTGCTAAAAATCAGTATATCGTCAAGATACACAATCACAAATTTCCCAATGAAGTCCTTTAACATTTCGTTCGTTAGGTGCATAAAAGTACTAGGTGCGTTACTTAACCCAAATGGCATCACCAGCCATTCATACAGCCCTTCATTAGTCTTGAAAGTTGTTTTCCATTCATCCCCTTCCCGGATTCTAATCTAGTGATATCCACTCTTCAGAACTATATTCGAAAAATATGTTGCCCCATTCAAACAGTCCATCATATCATCCATTTGCGGCAATGGAAACCTATCCCTGATCGTAATCTTGTTTATTGCTCGCGAATCTGTGCACATCCGCCATTCGCCTCCTTTCTTGGGAGCAAAAACTGTCGGAACTACACATGGGCTCAAGCTCTCTTGAATCAATCCCTTATCCAGCAATTCCTGTACCTGTTTTCTAATATCCTTGTTGTCTTTGGGGCTCATCCAGTAAGCAACTTTGTTCAGTAAACTAGCTCCACGAATGAAATCTATGTGATGATTGATACTCCGCTTTGGTGGCAATTTATCTGGTAAATCGTCCACCACATTGTTGCTAAATTCCTGCAACATTTCCTGGATTTCTGTAGGTAAATCAGAATTTTCAATGTGCAACAACACTGTTCTTGGTCTCCTTACAACAACATAATTCACTTCGTCATCTTCAATATGCTTTAAAAATTGTTTTCCACCCACCAATAGTACTTTTTTTCCACTAATTTATGTTGTTTCCTCCTCCTTGATGGGCACCAGCGTATGCTTAATCCCATCATTAACAAACTTGTAACAGTTTGTCTTCCCATCATGACCAACTTTCTGGTCATACTGTCACGGTCTACCTAGCAGAATATGACACACATCCATGGGCATGATGTCACAAATAACTTTTTCCTTATATTTGCCAATATGGAATTCCACCTCACAGTGCTCATCAACCAGCAGTTGATGACCCTTCTATAACCACGACGCCTTATAGGGAGTTGGATGCTTCAGTCGTTTTAAACCCAATTTCTCCACCATCTCTATTGCAACCAAATTATCAGTGCTTCCACTGTCTATAATCAGTTTGTAGCATTTGCCATGTGACTTGCACACAGTCTGGAATAATGCCTTTCTTTGGGTTTGTTCAGCTATTTCTTTTGTTGGTTTCAGCAAGACCTTATTCAAGACTAAGGCCTCTCTTGTCTCTGGTGCATTTTCTACCTCCTGAGGTGGTGCCTCCACTTCTTCTGTTTGAGCAACATATGCTTCTCTTTGACCAGCCTGTTCTCCTTCAGGACACTCAAAAGATCTGTGCTTCCACTTGTGGCGCTTGTAGCACTGGTAGGCAACTCCTCTGCCTCTGCCACTTCCCCTTCCTCTCTGGTATGGCCTTCCTCCTCTAGTGTTGCCCTCCTTTTCTGTTGTCCCTGAGGTTTTTGAACTACTACCCTCTTCACTGTTATTGGCAGTCCTTCCTCTGCCAAAGGATTGTCCTTTTCCTCTGCCTGCTCCTCGTCCTCTCTTGGCATTCTGCTTTCTTGTGAACTTTTTTTCCTCCTTTAAGGCACTCTGGTATGCTTCTTCTATGGTCTTCGAAGAAAGAATACTTATTTCGTCCAATATTTCCAGCCTTAGGCCATTCAAAAATCTTCTTGTTTTTTCTGAGGTGTCTTCAGTATAACCAGCTCTCAAGTTCACCTGATAAAATTCTTCGGTATATTCTTTCACTGTCATTCCTCTCTATTTCAAATTGTGTACCTGTCGATGTAGATCAATCTGGTAATCTTTGGGCAAAAACCTACTCTTCTTCTTGGCGACCATTCTGGTCCACTTTTTAATTGGTAACTTATTCAATCTTCTCCTCTTTGCTTGGACACTGTCCCACCATAAGGCTGCGTATCCTTTCAGCTTAAGCAGAGAATTTAACTCTCCTATCTTCGCTGACCTCCTCACATTCAAAATACTTGTCCAGCGCACTAATCCAGTCCAACAACACTTATGTGGACAAACTGCCATCATAATTCGGAATTTCTGGCTTTGGCTTACTACTAGCTAACAAAACTGACCTTAACAATTTGATCTCAGGTCCTTCTTCATCGGCTCCATCTGTTGTAACTACAGCCTCCTCACTATCATCTCCTACTTCTGGATCCCTTCATCGTCCTGCTTCTATTGCTGCCAAACGGGCATTCAGAATCCTAATCTCTTCCCTCAACCCCTCATCTACTACTCTCTGAATAGCTCTGCCATGACCTCTTCTTCCAGCTTCCATTTTATCAGTTAATTGTTCCTGCTCTGATACCAAAATTGATGGGACCAGCCCCTACGACCTTCGGCTAAGTGTTAACTATGATGGTTAATGATATATGCATTGATTGGTTTATTTTATTATATGGTGGTTGGTTGACTTTAATGCGGTGTACTATTGGCGTGTGGAGATGAGGACATGTGTCCAGGTCTTGGGCTTTGCTCCTTCCTGCTCCTTCTATGCCTCGAAACACTAGTTGTTCATTTCATTTGGCATTGTTTGTTTTTCCTATGTTGTTATGCTGTTGGTGAGGTTTCGGGCCCTGCTGTGTGAGGGTTTACTCTGTCTTTGTCTTCGTTTTTGTTCTAGTTGTGCATGGTCTGTTGTATGATATGGGTCTCCGCTTGTGAGTGATGCCTCGCTCGTTTTGTGCTCTTCTATGCTGGTTACGGGGTGTGGGACCCTCGGTATCGGTTCCCTCTCTCGACTTCTACTCGGTTCTGCTTGTTTTCACATTTTTCAGTTTCAGGTCATTTATTTCTTCTCCATGCACTGTCTTCAGAGGTTAATGGTTGTGTGTTTTTGCTACAGGTTGTAGCTATGGGGTCTCTCCATTTTCGGTTTCTCAATAGTTTTCTGAAGGTATGTTCTCCTTCCCCATTGTTTCTCTTTACTCCATTTCACTCAGGCGCTGATGGCCTCTGCTCCTCTGTGGCAGTGAGTGACTCTATGGCTGCAACCTCGGCTCCGTGGCTCCACTGGTGGCTTGCTCAAGGTAGACTCTGCCCTGGTAAGTTTCCATAGCTCTGCACTCTGTTTCAGTCGGTTTTTGTTGTTATAGTTATGGCTCCCTATGTGTTAATTGCTAATGGCCTGTGCAGGTGGACGATGGTCTGCTCGTGGTTCTTGTGTCGGTCTCCTACACCTGAAACGGGTAGGCTCATCCATTGATATCTGTTTGTTGTTTGTTCGAGGGTTTACTGTTCATAGGGTTTTATGAGTTGTGGTTATAGTCGAGCTTGGTTTCTGTGGTTCTGGGCAATGCACCTGTGGCTCCACCATATGTGTGCAACTCTGTTGTTTATAACTTATACATGTATTTAAATGGCCCTGTAATGACCTTGCGAGGGTTTTGTAATCTGGTTATTTTGACACTAGTTGTTGCTCCTTGACCAATGCACTTAATTGTTTTGACTTCTTGATATATATATATATATAATATATATAGTATATATATATAATATATTATATATATATATATAATTGTATTTTTACTGGAAATTCATTTGTTTACATTTTGCAATGGAAATTTGGAATGTGTTTGATTTCGGTATGTAAAGCTTATCTCTGTAACAATAGCTTGCTCAACTCCTTCATATCTTTGTTCTGTTGGCACTGTGATTTGCCCAATAGCTCTCCTCACCTTTATGCTTGTTGTTCACTTGTGTATATTAGCTTTGTTGATGGAAAATGAGAAATAGTTTAACAGTTTAAAATAGGAAATGAATTTAGGACTATAGCATGAATGGTTTCAGATGTTCTTGTATTCATAAAAGATTTTTATGTTGTCTCTGTATTTCTTCTATGAATGGCAAAAAGATTACATTTATTGCTTTTTTCCTTCTGTTTTGTAGAGAACACTGGGCAGTTAGCAGCACTGCCAGTGGTTACATTAAAACAGTTCCTGAATAACTGTCTTTTCTTGCTTTGTAAATTAAAACAAATTCTAAATAAAACTAAGAGAAAAAAAAACAATTACATAAGCAACCATTGTCATTGGCTGAGACAACGATTCCTAGAAAATAAAAAATAAAAACTAATGAAACTCAAACTGTTTCGAACAAGACAAACCCCTGCCATCTCCTTTGCTGAGCTGGATGCCCCTGCATCACCTTGTTTCTTCATACTTTCAGTTAACTTTAGGGCACTAATGGCTCATGACGGGGCACCACATGTCCCTAGCAATTCATTAAATATGAGTTGAAAGTCCAGTGACAATTGAGCGTAATTAGAAATCCGATAAACGTTAAAGCACAAAGGATAAAAGATAACAAAGGTTTAGTAATTATTTAATAATTTCCAACTTGTACACCATATGTAGTAGTGAGCTAATACAATTATTAATAAGGTATGCTTCAAAGGTGGTGCAACACATTTGAAACATGTTCATACCATGGTGTACTAGTTAAAATATATAATGGCTATAAAGTTATGAGCTTGTAATGGTGTATTCAATAGACTTTGTGGCTACTTAACAAGGATGTTTTAACTAAATTGTTGTGAATGCTTTTTAAAGAAATTGATTGCATCCATTGGTACCAATGCATTGTGTTTATTTGTCATTTGAGATGTTAAATTTTCATAATTCTTACAGAAAATTTGTTTAAATTTTTGATGTATAGATTTAGATTACAAACATTACAATATTGATGTTTTTGGATGAAATAGAGATAAAAATATGATGTACCATGTTAAATATCACACACAAAAATAAATACATTGTATACTTAAAAATCAAATTCCTCATTACTAAATTTAGTTAGTGGATAAGGAAGATGGTTTACCACAAAATTAGACAGCTACATATTTAAAATCTTTGGAGGGACTTGTAAAGGTAAGTATTATAAAATTTTCAGTAGTCAAAACCAAAGTGATCCCAAGAATATATCTGGAGCATAGAAATATAATTCTATTATATTTTAGTTTGGAATTCAACAACAATTTAGATCAAGTTAAGTTTTAATCATTTATTTATTTAAAATTAATTTGAACAAATTAACTAACATTATTATTTCTCAATGATGTTATATACATTTAATATTCTTTAATGCATTGTTGTTGACATTTTATTTCCTAATCTATTTTCTATTTTGAAATATTTATTGTTTTAGATTTACATATTGATTTTAATTAGTATTACATAAACTATGATAATATTGCCATTATCACAATAATATTGCCAAACACTGATGAGGTGATATCATCCCTATATTTATTGTGATAATTTGATGTTTTGATAGTTATCCCAAGATGATGGAAATGATTGCCCCACTCATATCTTACCTTAAAAAACAACTTTTTGGATTTTTTTCAGCTTTCCTTTTTACAAGACACGTTTAATTTGTTTCAAACTTTCAAATTTCAATCCTTTGTATTTATTTGTTATTTGTTGATTATATAATTTGTTGTCTTTCTTTTCTACTTATTTGTTTGTTATTTGTTGATTATATAATTTGTTGTCTTTCTTTTCTACTTATTTGTTGGCGATGTTTGGTGGGAAATTATAGCAAAGGAGTCATATGGTTACAAAAGCTTCACATTCAGGCGCTTAGTCAAACTTGTAGGTCGTGAATAGAACTAGAGTCCCTTTGAAAAAATACACTCCCAGAAATGCAACTTAGAAATGTTTTAATTAGAAATTTATTTATTTATAATTTCATTACTTTAAATTTATGCCCATAGAACATCTTCCTTTGAATACAAAATGACTACTCATATAGATTAGAGGTCCACCATCTTAACAACATGGTCTATGTCTACTACCATTCTAGGCCATGGGTGAGGCAAATTGACAAAGTACCCAATACGAATGCCATTTACACCAAAAGTCAATAGACGATAAAGAACAGGAATCCTATCATGGAAGAGGCACCTAATTGGTTGGAACATGATGTTGATGAGTTAGATGAGGTATCAGAAGATATTCCACTCCCAAGAAAAACATATTTGGAGCAAGAGTAGGTCATTATGAGTGCCTCACAACCAATGATGCTACCTCCATAGAGATCATCAACTAATTGGTTGGAACATGATGTTGATGAGTTAGATGAGGTATCAGAAGATATTCCACTCCCAAGAAAAACATATTTGGAGCAAGAGTAGGTCATTATGAGTGCCTCACAACCAATGATGCTACCTCCATAGAGATCATCAACTAGGGGAAGAGTTGGAAGATAAGCCACTTCAAGCACAAGAATTATATCTTCCACTTTAGGTTTAGCCTCAACATCCACCCGTTGTTTATAAAGGAAAAGTGCTAAGAATGATCTTTGAACATAAAAGGGTAAAGAAGATCACTCATATAATAATACATTATGATTATCCTTACAATATCTTAATCATATCATTAAATGTGTTTATTTTGTTTTAGTGTGATTTTGTATTATCTTATCAAGGCTTAGGACGAATATCATATTTCAATATTGATATCTAATACACCACTTAACATCTTATACATTTAATTAATTAATTTTATTTTCATATTTATATAACAATGCATTTGTTTGAAGCTGATATTAATTTAGAAATTAAAAAGTAAAATAAAATAAACAAACAAATTATTATTTTTGTTTTCTAATATTTTCCCTAATATTGACTATACTAAATATAATCCATAATCTTGAAATAAATTCACACACCATAAACAAAACATTGGTTTCCATCCAACATAACCATTGACCAAGAAAATTATGAACTATTACAATTGGCACATTCTACAACCCAATTAGAATATCATTGCAGGCACATTCTACAACCCAGTTAGAGGGGTTATGTAAGTATGTCTCATCTCCAATAAAATAAGAAAAAATTAAAAGAAATGAATGTCAGCCCAAAACAGAAAAGAAATAACCATATAGATATATTTAAAAAAAAATACAATATAATTTAACACAAAATTGAAAATTCCTCTCCAAAATCTTTTAATATTTTACTTGATTAAATATTTGTAAAGTAATATTTAAAAGGAAAAACCATATCCTATAGATATATTAAAATATTTAAAGACATAAATATTTCAGCCTCTAAGCTATAATATTTAAAAAATATTAATTTAATATAATTAAATCCAGAGTTAGATAGATCTAAACTGGTTATAATACAAAGTCAGAAAAGCTGTTTTATTCCCATTACTCCTAAAAATTAGGAAATATTTCAATATCAACAAAACCTCCTTTGATCTAATTGTGACAGGAGGTTACCTGATATGATGTTGCACTAAATTGAAACATGTCAAACCTAATCTTATGTATTAAAAGGTTCTATATACTACAACTTGGTTGGTATCATTTAGTATTAAGTTACAAAATAAATCAAATTTAAATACAAACCAAATGAATAATAAGTTTAAACAATGTCAAAAACAATTCCGTCTCAGGCGGGTACGAAAAATATTAAACTTTTTCTCAGCTTCCACACTTACCAACGTTCTTTCTAAAGCTTGGATTGACTAAACTTGGGCTCACCTGCCACTTGTTGTACAATTTGCAAGAATAGACTAATCGAATATTTGCCTTCAAACAGAATTTGAATCTTCCGTCTGTAAAGAGGTGCAGATTTTTTCTTGCTCTCCAATTTCATTATATTAATGCAAGTTCATAGAAATTTCTGTAATACATGAACATCACACAGATTAGAGTAGCATTAGTTGTGGTACTTGTAAGGATATAGGGCTTTAAGAAAATAAGCATATCATCTTTTCAAGAAATGAACGAACAAGATGACCTCTTTAATAAATGAAAAATACAAGGTTCCTCTAACCCCAGAAAGGGAAAAAGAAACGGAATGTAAAAATAAATAAAAAGAGTGTGTATTGCTCCCAACATTGAAAGCGAAATACCCCACTGATACTCTACACAAATTTGTTGATACGAAAACATTGAAATCCAAAGACCACAGAGATACTTTACACAAATTTGAAATTTGTTGATACCGCAACATAGACAGCATTGCAAATAATTCAAATTCCCAGCAACAGATCTGAGCCCATAGCAAGTCTAACATAAGCAACATCGAATTACTAAATTCCCATACCATTATATATAAATAACACAAGCTGAAAACATATAATAACGATATTTTATATCCAACAAGCAATTTATATGAAATATATAGCACATATATACTGGTAATATAATAGTTTTTCACTTTCCATAACACAGTAAATGGTCCGCTCACCGGAGCACGGGCCATCCTAGTATTATAAAGATGACAAGTAGAAAACATAAGTATTATACATATATCATATAGCCTACGAATAGATATATATAATATACATATATGTCCCACCGGCATTTATAAGAGATACGTACATATAGATAGATACTGCTCATATAATAATTTTGAAAACCAGTAGTAAATAGTTCAGTCATGGGAAGATAGGATGTCCTTCATTCATATGCATAGGAGTATTATGGTTAATCTTCAAGGAATCGAGGACAGGAACCTCATCTTCCACAATATCAGCTCTCTCCTCTTCTTTTGTTTGCACTTCCCCAGTAGCTACTGCTTCCAAAATATAATCTTTAACCTCTTCAAATCTTTCCTCTGACAAAGAGACTTCAGCGAGTAATTTACATGCATAGTCCTCAGAAGCCCTGTCAAAGTCCTGCTTCCTCTTCAAAACAATGTGTCCACTAATTTCCCACACAGCAGGATTTACTTGTGTGTCTAGTATCTCTTGGTCCACTTCTCCCAAAGCTTGTTTTTCTGCATAGCACTAGTTACAGAAACATCTCAAGATTTTTAGAAGCATACCAAGAAACTCTAAACTTCACCAAAGTAAACATGAATGTCTCCAAATCACCATCAATCTACTACCATTGCAAGAAGAAGCGACAAATATTGGTACTATGGTAATATGCTACTACACTATACCTGAGGAAACAGAAAAACCCTTTTGCCACAATCGGCAATGAGCATATTGTATGGTATGTTGTTATCTTGAAGGCAGATGCATGCATTGCCAACAGCATTGGAGAGGTTGTCTAAAGTATTACCCCCTTCAAAAACAATGCCTCTCACGGGATAGTTACAGAGTTCAAATATCTTGATCCCACCTTTCTCAGACTTCCATGGTGCTCTTTTTGTAGGTGCTTTTTCAACAGGAAAAGGGAGGGCCAAATAATAAGCCTGCCAGACCATTGGATTCATCATGCCAATTTGCAACATTTTCAGTTATCAAAGTCATAAAGCATACTTCTGCAGTCCAAAACTAGTTATTGAAGGCAAAGAAGTGATAACAATGTCTTCTTTAAAGTCCTCCTCTCTGTTCAAAAGGTGCATATAAACATTCATAGAACAAATAGTCAAATATTGTAAATAAAAGTGTGGTCTTACCTGGAAGTGCAAATGGTTTATAGTTGCAAATGCTCCTAGGCTATTGTATCCAAGACGAAAATATGGGTTTCCAGCCTCAGCAGCCAAATGCATTGCTAACAATAAGCTATCATGGTCAATGCGTTGGGGCAAGCAGTCCAATACTCTTGGCACGAGAAGCACGTGCCCATATTCAATGGGACTCACCTGCAATAAAACAAAGATGATCAATGGACATCATCTTTCAACATTCAAAACACCTCAAACACTGCAAGAAGTGTTGCCATTATCATTGATTCCACTTACATTGATAGCAATCACGTTTGGACTGTCCAATACAAGGGCCTTTTCCAAGTACTGAACTTTGTTTTCCTCACTTTCTTCAAAACGAAAGAGCACCTCTTCCTGGCCTACTTTGGTGAAATTGAATTTACTGGGGTCAAAGTCCTGCAACACCTTGTCCACTCGAAATTCAGTCGGACGTTTCTTAAGATGGCGCCCTTCATTCAGCTGAGCAATGAAACCATAATTGCCAGGGATGACCTGCAACCATTCCGACATACCACACGCAATTTGCAGGTATAATTCATATTAAAACATGTCCTTCTAAATATCACATTAAACGGCACATCCAAACTGGAACAAGTAAACATACCTTAAAGATAGAATCAACTGTTAAGAATATTTTATAAAGAGTTTTGTTTAAACAACCGATAACTGAAAAGTGGTTTGAAAATAATTCCAACCTTGGTTTCACATGTAGTGACATCATACCGGAACAGACCCCTCTGCATCCTTTCCTCCCACTGGCAACTCACCGTGGAAAATAAGATATCAAGATTGGTACTTCTTTCTTAGAAGGGAAAACTCAAATAATCTTTTTACCACGAAGTCAAAAAACCAAAAATAAGAAAAAGATTTTCACCTCGCCAAGAAGCACAGAGTCGAGGAAAGAGATATGTGCCACCTCAGCATCTTTATCTGCATCTTTCTCCCCAGAAATAGTATACCTTCTCTTGAAGGTATACAGAGGCAACTTAGAGCCTGGAATCAAATGTAACTATCAAAATCACTGATCAAAAGCAGTAGTCATGCGAGTGTGTTGGGAATTTGCTAGTCTGATTTAAATAGGCTTGCATTTAAGAATGCATTACATTACAAAGACAAAAAATGAAGCAAAACGATCCTTTAAGGCATTAATACCCCAAAACTCAAACTTAAGCCACAGATTGAAATTTCAGACGACAAGGTCAGAGATTTGAAAGTACAAAAAAGAGGGTCTCAGAAAGTAAAACCCAAAATATAACCAAGTCAATGGTGAATTGCCGAGTCAGTGGAAGGGGTAACTAATGTAGCTCCAAGTAGTGTTCAAGTCCTACCAAGCACGCTAGTGCATCGCAACAGCAGTTGGAGCCAGGTGAAAATCCAAGACAACTTTGACAGAATAGATATCCCTGCCACTGCTTAGCTGAAGGCAACTTAATTGAATGGTGTTTATAGTTCCCCATAACAATAAAGGAAACTAGCTCAAAAAAAATAACCAAAAAACAAACCAAGTGCACAAAAAGGTCCATACAAAAATTGAGCCGTAACAAACTAGCTTCTAACAAGAACTATAATACCCTATGTTCCACAGTTTCCAGAAAGGGGAACTATAATACCCTATGTTCCACCAAGTTTCCGGGATGCGGAAGCACGGGAGAAGGGAGATGCACAATGCACAAGGGGGAACGTGAGAGTAGCCCTAAATTTTAGGGAAATTCAGGGAGGACAGGGGGACACCAAGGTCCCTGGCAGAGGGGTGCTTGTCTCTAAAATTATAAAAATAAATATGATAATGATAAAATCCCAAGTACAGTGATGTGTGGTTTGACGGTAAGTCATATGGGTGAAGCTTGGGCAGACCGAAGTTCAAATCTCATTGAGTACAATGACCTGCTGTGGTGGCGGCTAGAGGGGCGGATTCCCCTTTCCCGTGAGTCTGCTCTTGCTAAAATCATAGGAACTTAGTATACCCGACTTGCAGGTGGTTGGTTATGCTCTTGGTGTTATAGTGGCAGCTATGAGGTTTGATCTTGGGTCTCCCCTAGATTAGGCCTGGCAGTTACCGATTCACTATGCGGTTAAAAAAAATGATAAAATCCCAATAATAACAATTCATCTTTTGCAAATTCATCATTATGCAATCTAATGGAAACACTATAATCTTGCCAATCCTAAAAGCTATTAATTCTGTCAAATTTTGAATGGAATATCACAAACTACTTTCTCCATATAAAGCCCAATAAAGTTGGAACCACTCTCAAATATTCTAAAATAATTTACAGTAAAGTTAAAAATTTAACTGACATTTTTACTTTAAGAATTTAATGTTAATATTGCCATTGATTATCAAGATCACAAGATCCCCAAAACTTTATTCCATATCTTTGTTTTGTTTTAAAGGGTTATTCAACAAAAAAAGATAGGGCCCCTTTTGGAGGAAGGGGAGGGTGCACCAAGACACCCCACCTCTGGGGAAATGCATTCCCTACATCAATGAAATGTTTCCCATGTGTTTCTTGAGTTTCCACCAAATAAGGACATGGAAAATGTTTCCCTATAGAGTACTCCCCACCTTGGGGAACATATGCCCATTGAACACTGATAATACCCCAATTTTGATCTCGAATTAATATGTATGTTTGTACATGATGAAAAGCTAGAGATCCTAGCAATATAATAGCTTTAAATATTAATAATAGAATATATCACTAGCTACAAACAAACAAGGATAGATTCATGGGCTAAAAGGGCTAGACCAATTTATAATTATTTTATTAAACCAATTTTGGAATTAGTTGGAAAAGGAGTTACATGAGCTTCTTAGAAAAGACGCATGGCGCATTGTGGTAAAGGGGGGCTATTCCTCAGGCTTTCTTTCTCATTTATTCTTGTTCTTGTGTTTTGGGAAGAAGAAAAGATTTCCAATGTAGAGAGGCACTGCTAGTTGGCTTATATTAGAAGTCTAGTTATTTCTAGCAATGTAAGGATGCTTCTGTGCATAGAAGCATTGGTATTTGACGAACAATTGTTCAAGTGGAGTCACGGAAAGAAGTGGAAGAGCTTGAGAGACTATATTGCAAAGAAGGGGTTTATTTTCTTTGGGTTGCACAGGTTGAAAGGGAAAGAGAGCTGATAACTTGGGAATCTAGGATTGTTGTGTGATTGAGTAGATTGTAATAGCATGAAAATTTGACTGTTTGTGTGAGATTAGTGTTGGCCTAGGCACCCATTCTTGTCGATTCATAGCCTCAGCTCAGGAGTGACCTGTTGTAGAAAATTATTGTGCAACAAAGCTTATAGTTGTGTGGTACATTTGATGTCTGCAGCTAGTCGGTGTGGTCATTTGATAAAGACAAGTGTTCTCTACGTATTATATTCATGCTATGTTTTTATTCTGTACTTGTTCATTGTTTAATGCTAAGTATATATTTTCAATGTTGTGCATTGCATAAGATATCTCTTTTACACACACATTTTCATGAATACATGCTGTGTGTGTTTGTTATGCATGCTTCTCGTTTTTATTTTAAACGGTATCAAACTCAAAATTGCTTCAAGATCGTGAAATCTTGAGGTTTTAAACGGTATCAAACTCAATTGCTTTAAGATCGTGAAATCTTGAGGTACCCAACGAATGTACATTACATTTGGGTATCAGATCAAAATAGCCTGTTACAAAGTGGTATCAGAGCAGAAAGCTGCATTTTAAGAACCGCAATCTACCTAATTACACGGAATATGCAAAAGTAGATAGCAAACTGAAATCTCAAAGCAAACTTAACCACAAAGATGATGTTGGAATCTAATCTGTACAGCCAAATATATTGAAATAAAACATTCTTCTGTGAATTTTTTTCATCACAAACACATTTATAGTATGGTATGGTATTTTTTTTTGTCACAAACACATGTACAGTATTGTTAAGATGGTTTTCTGAATAAATGTGATTCATAAAACAGTATCCAAGAATATAGTGTTTGTGTTCCATAAAATTGACAAGTTAAATGCCCCGATAAAATCCACCAACCTCAAAATCAGCATTGCAAATCAACAAACTTCATGAACAAATTTGCACATTTTCAGAATTTGCATCCCAAATATAAAATCTACTGCCATGATTGACAACTCTGAGTAAATAAATAGGTTTTGCAAAAGCCACCAACTGAAAAAAGGTCCATTCTGGTATGGTTGAGGTTTGAGCTTGGCCAAGTCCCACTAGGCCAAACTGTTATTGTAGCTAGCTGTTGGGCCACTTTCCGTCTAAATAATATAGCTGAATGGTAATGTTTTCCTTGGAAAAAAATATTAATAAAAGTCACCAATTTGACAAAAATGGGAAAAGGAGGATCCTCCTGTAGAAAAATAAATAAATAATAAAAATAAAAATAAAATTTACATGCAATAAAAATGGCATTTTAAGAAAAAGTGGGTAAAGAAACATAAATTACACCCTCCAGAGAACAATATAAAAAGTGAATTGCCAATAAATTACACCGTCCAGGGAACGATAGGAAAACTGAACTGCCAGAGCACAAATTTTGGGCATTTTTTTTACTGAAAAGCTAGCTACCAGAAACAATTCTTCGATAAACACAAGCCACCTTACAAATACGTCAATAAGAATCTTAACTAAAAACCTCTAACATACAAAAGGAAGAGCATAAGCACGGAATTATTTTCTTTAAGAAGACAAAAAGTGAATTTTTAAATTACAGAAGTGGGCGTAAGTCTTATGAATTTTACCTGGAACACAGCATTGGCCTAAACAGTTGCGGCCGCAGCCAAGCCCTTTAGAGCCCTCCTGGTAGTTAGATAGAATAGTAGGGCACCTCTTTATGGTCAACATGATGGTAGTTAATATAAGCGACTAATTGACGCCTAAATTAAGCTAAACGACCTCTACCTCTCCCAAATTATTCCTCCTTTGCTCAGGAGAAATGGATGGGGCGAGGCAGCAAAGGGCTCGGTCACGGCCGCCTCCTGCCAGAAAGAGGAGATCAGAAGGGCTGCCGCCTTCCGAGGGTAGGGCTCCTCTCCCTCCGTGCGGTGACGGGGTTCCCTCTAGTGCACCAAAAGCGTTCCTGCTCCGCAGAATTCTTCTGCTGTCATAGGGATGAAACCGCAAAATGCGTTTAATAGCCGTGTTGCCACAACTTGACAGTCCTTGGCTTTCCTGTAAAGGTCTTATTTTCGACCTCCGCCAGCAACCCCCACGCTGTTATCATCCAAATTTCCTCCACAGCTGCAGCAAATTGAATCCCCTCCCTGCCTTCACAAACTATGTATATGAATTGCCTTCCGAGAATAACCGAACTCGAAACTCAAGAGATCCCGCTCTCGAATCGCGTAAAGACACAGATACAAAATTCAGGATGGGATGAGAATATCTTGCTAAAAAATATGCGAAATGCTGAAGAGATATTGAAGGATGGCCGCACATACGTGAACCACAAAACCAATTCTTCGCGGATTGCTATTCTTTCGCCGCTATTTATAGATAATTTCTTCCCTCGGTGGCTATTTCAAGGTCACATGGAACCCATGCTGATACCAGGGCCACCGAAATGGTAAATGGGATTAAGTATTCCGGTCAAATCTTACCCTGCCAGTGGAATATTCTGGTCTGCGATGGATTCCTCAGCGATCTCACCACGTATGTAAGGCCGTGGGGTATCTCTTCAGTCCTTCTGCCAATCCCTTCTCGACGTATATTTTATTTTCCCCTAAACTTTCTTCCGAAAAAATTGGAAGGGGCCCAAGGGTCCTAACCAGTTTAACTTTCTTCCGAAAAAATTGGAAGGGGCCCAAGGGTCCTAACCAGTTTAGTTGAGTTAATTAAAGCTCTGCATTATTTCTGAAGTTCGTAGTTGGTTGAATTGCAGTTGGTAAGTTGACGTTTTCTCTTTGCTTGATGTTAACAATGTCGGTGGTTGGATATTCTATTTTATAAGGTATTTGTAACTTGTGATTCTTATCCAGCTAATAGTTATTTTATATATATAATATTTTATTATATTAATTTTAAATATATATTTAAAACAATATCATATAAATTTATTTATTTTTTTTCAAAATTATAATTATTATTATGCATGTAATAATAGTCTATTTAATATATTATATGCATTTTTAAAATATATATTTAAAACAATATTATATGTATTTTAATTTTTAAATTAATTTATTTTTTTCAAAATTATAATTATATTAATTTATTAAAAAATAGGAAGAGATTTCGTTGATTTCTAGATGTAAATATTGTTAAAAGTATTAGTATAATATCAAGTTTAAATGGTTTCATACACCTTCAACTAGAATTAATTGAGTCAATTAAGTCAAATTAACTTAGTTAACTTGTACAAGTTGCCTTGTGATGTAGAATTACAATTTTATTCCTAATTTAATTCAAGGACAAAATTAAATTAGGATTTTCTTGTTGCATTTTCAACAAACCTAGAATTGACTTTTAAAATACAAATAAATATTCAGTGAATAAAGAAACAATGTAGACTATAATTACAAACAAAAATAAGTATAACTATTAATAAAGCATTTTTACCATAGATTCATCCTAACTCTAGGTCTACCAAGAGCCCAAAAGGATCAAATCTCTTAAGATGCAAACCTCTTTTTTACCGCAAAACTTAAGGAAAGGTTTACACCTCAAAAGATTGTATTCCTCATGGCTTTCATTAGATTCACGACTACGATGGATGTATGTTGATTTTCAACATCACGCAAATAAAATGTGAAATATATATATAAATATATAACCTAGGGGAGATGGTTCTGAGAGGGTTTTGTTTAGCATTGTTTCTGGAGTTTCAGGGACGTAATCCTCCCTTCAACTTTTGAAGCCTAACACCATAAATTTAAGGCATTGATTTGGTATGTGGGTGTTTTATGAAAAATTCTCTTATGCAGAAAGAAGTGAACCCCTTAGGTCTAAAGGTTGACCTAGAAACAACCGAAACAAAAATGACAATGTTTTCCTTAGAGAAACTAATAAATGGAGGAAGGACCTACCTGGATTCCAATGCTAGTCTTCCTCTTCTCTTGGCTTGTAGTCTTTGAGTTAAGCTCCAATTACTATAAATGGAGCCTGCAAGGCAATCACAACAAACAAGAGAGCTACAAGACATCCATAGCATAAACTAATATCAGTATTCAATGACTCAAGTGAGCATTGAAATACATATGCATCAAATAGACACAAAGCATAGGAAATCAAAGCTTCTTGTATTAATGAAATGTAGGAGAATACTACAACCCTTTTTAACAGTTCTTAACAATGTAGAATTTATCACTAAACTTGTCCTTCCTTAGCCACAAGGCAAGCCTTCAATCACAAATCAAGGATGGTAATGAATCCTTAGATAAAAGCAAGAACATCAACGCATAGCTAAGAGTCTCCAAAATCCAACCCAAACTCTATGGGAGACAATGAATTTATAGGGTAAAAGGGGTAGTTTAGGATTTACCAATCTAGGTTTGAGATGCACATATGGGGGAGGATAAGCTTTAGGGATAAGAGATAAGACCTCCAAGATAGGATAGGATAGGAATTTAAAAGCTTAATCAATAATAAATGGTTAAAACCATCTTAGAAGCTTCTAGAACAAGAAGTTTCATAAATATTTATTTATTTTTCCCGAAATTCTAGAACCATCACACTTGCAAAGTAGAGCAACCTATGTTGGTCAGTACAATTCCTTAGTTATGCAACATGAGACCATTGCAAGTGGACCAAAGGCACGGTGCGTTGGGGCCAAAAATGAGTTTATGAGTTGATAACCCCCATAATTCTTGGACATTTTGGAGAATTAATACTTGAGGCTTTGCAAAGGGATAATGACAAGGTGTTAAGGATGTCGACTAATCCAGTTTCTAGGCCATTTGAATGAATGTGACAAAATGACTTTTAACAGCTTACCCCCTAAAGTACAAAGCCAAAAGTAGTGGTTGAGGATTGAAATGCTTTACCTTATGACAAGTTCAGATCAAGCAATGGTGGGTCGATTGTTGAAATATGGCAACAAGAATATTCCAATTTAACTTGTCCTTGAATTAAATTGTGAATTAAAATCGAATTTAGTCTTAACAACTACATGGAAATAATTAATTAATTTATTTTAAATTAATTAGTTGGAGAAATTCAAGTTAGAAGTCTTTCTGAAGTCATGCAAGAGTTATCCCTTAAATTAAGGAGATAAGATTTTGTTATATTTGAGTTGTAATTAGTTAACTCATTTTACCGAGTTAAGTCCAGTTAAATTAGTTCGAAACTGTTTGAGGAGCTAATAGTGAGTTAACAGTCAGTTGATGCATTAATGCACTCAACTAGTGCTACTTCAGTTAAATGAAGATGCCCTCAGCAAAAACTCATGCATGTCTATTCTTAGAAAGACCCAGTTGAGATTAATGTTCAAGGACAATGTACTATCAGTTGCATGTGTTTTCTCATGGAGAAAACTCATGCATGCAGTCAAGGATTTATCCTTGAGAATTGCGCAATTTTGAAGGTTTGGTTTTCCACTTGGTAAGAGGCTAATCATCCACAAGGAACAGGGCAAGGAAATAGGAGCTTGGAGGACAGAGAGGAAGGTTGGAGAGAAGCCAAGTTTGCTTATGAGCATCTATGAGGATTGTACTAAGAGCTAAGGCTTTGTATAATTCTTATGTTTTTCCACCATGTATGATAATACAATAGTGTGGGGTTTTTGGCTGAGGCTTTCCCCAAAGTATTTTCATGTGTATTGTGCCATTGATTCTTCTTCTTCTGGTTATATTGTTCAGCTCGATCTTTAAGCTTCCGCAAATTGATAGTAGAAGTAGGTTATAGTATTCTGCTTTGATTTATATTGCATTATCGGGTTAACCTCTCACAGATTTTCTACATGGTATCAGAGTTGTGAATAATATACTGAGAAGAGAATTCAAAGTTTGAAGTTCGGGGTTGCAGGTGCAAATCGAATTCATATCATATTTCAAGGTTGGTCAATGGCGTTCTATGGCTTGAGACTTGAGTGTGCCTTGGAAGTTCGCTCGAATTACATAGCATGGAAAGATAGAATGGAAGTTGTATTAGAAGACAATGGTTTAAAGGAATTCATTGATCAACAAATCCCAAAGCCATCTTCAACTAATGCACAAGAGTTGGCTGAGTGGAAGAAGTGTGTGGCGAAGGCGAGATGGATCATCCTTGAGGGAGTCCAAGATCATATTGTCTCGAGTCTCCATGGGAAGGATACTCCATTTTCAATGTGGAAGACATTGGAGGACCTCTACCAGAACAATAGCGACTAGAGGAAATTGGCGCTCAAGGATAAGCTTTGAAGAATCAAGATGGAGAAGGACGATACTATTTCCACATATCTGAACAAGCTTACCACCTGCAAAGATGAGCTTGGCAGTGTGGGAATAACTACTGTCAATGATGATATGGTGAGCCTCGCTCTCGTTGGCCTTCCAAAGAGTTGGAATAGCTACCAGGACTCTGTGATTGGAAGGGAGAAACTGCCGGATTGGGAAAAATTGTGGTCGGATCTTATGTAGGAGGAGATTAGGAGGAGCACACGAGATGGTTCTTCATCCAAGAATGATGATGAAGAAAATCTGGCCTTAGCAAGTAAGGCAAAGAAAGGGAAGGGGAAGGCTTTCCATTTCAAATCGAATTCTTCTCATGGAGGGAAGAAGGGTGACATGTCTAAAGTAAGATGCTTTTATTGTCACAAGATGGGACATTATGCGACTAATTTCTCGTCGAAGAAGTCCAAGAAGGGATCCTCGGAAGGATCGGAAGGTGAGGCATTAGCCTCTCAGTTCGAAATGGACTTTACCCTCATCGCATGCATGGTGTCATCGATGATGGGTTGTGTCTGGTATCTTGACAGTGGAGCCGCATTCCACATGACCAGTGATAAAAATTTATTCAGTTCCTTGGAGGAGAAATACCTCAAGATGCACATAGAGGTGGGCGACAATGGAAGGTATAGTGTTTCAGGAGTGGGCACGGTTTCTTTTCAGAGGTAGGATGGAGCTCCTCTCACCTTGACAAATGTGATGTATGTGCCTGGACTGAAGAAGAACTTGGTATCGATCGCGATGTTGGAGGAAAAAGGCTACGATTTTGTCTTCAGTAAAGGAAAGGTGTTCCTAAGACACGTAGCCACGGGTCAGACCAAGAGGATAGGGATTCGGGTGAAGAATCTCTATAAACTAGAGGTAGATGATTGTGTAACATTGGATATGAAAGAAGAATTGATGCAAAGCCAAGACATTGGCGAGTTGTGGCACAGGCGGTTGGGCCATTTGCATCATGGGGCTTTGAAGATAATGTAGTATATATCTACAGGGCTTCCCAAAGGTAAACTTGAGCACGTTGACACATGCAAAGGTTGTACCTTGGGAAAGTACATCAAGTCTTCCTTTCATGATCGAGACAGTCGAGTAGAGGCTATCTTAGAGCGAGTTCATACTGATTTGTGTGGACCATTCTCGATGGCATCCACAACGAAGCAAAGGTATTATGTGATTTTCATTGATGACTATTCTCGTAAATGCTGGATTTATTTCATGTAGAAGAAGGACCAAACTTTCACAAAGTTTTGTGAGTTTAAAGCTTTGGTCGAGAAAGAGTCTGGAAAGAAGATCAAGGCCTTGAGAAGCGACAACAATGGAGAATATGTCTCTCAAGAGTTTAAGGACTTTTGTACAGTGGAAGGAATTAAATGAGAGTTGACGGCACCTCATAACCCACAGCAGAATGGGGTGGCCGAGAGGAAGAACAGAACTATTGTAGGGGCAGCACAGGCAATGTTGCATGAACAAGGCCTACCACTTCACTTGTGGGCTGAGGCATGCAACACAGTGGTCTATTTGCATAATAGAAGCCCGCATCACAGACTTGGGATGAAGACACCAGAGGAATCTTTCTCTGGTAAGAGACCAGATGTGGGTCACTTCAGGATCTTTGGCTCATCAGTATATTGCCATGTGACAAAGGATGCACGAAAGAAGCTTGAACCGAAAGTAGATTTGGGGATATTTGTGGGGTACACTAATATACCTCACAACTATTGGGTGTACTTTCCTACGAGTCGGAGGACAGTGGTTCGAAGAGATCTCAAGTTTAATGAGCAGAAGGCCATGTGAGTTTCCCTTAAGAGGGAGCTCCAACTACAGGTTGTGGAGGAACAGTTGGTTCCTAAGGAGGAGGAGCCTCAGACTGATGCGGAGCAGCCACATGCAGAGGTTCCAGGAGTGGAGACATCCACTCAAGCAGAGTCTTCCAGAGATCGATGAAAGCACACAAGAGAAGCTGATAGATTGTTGGAGGATGCGAGAGAGAATATGGGAGCACCATCTTCTCAGCGCAGATAGAGGAGGTCACCTGAGAGGTACACTGGATACATGACCCTTGCTGGGGAATGTGTTGAGACCGAGCCATCTTCCTTTGAGGAATCAATGTAGTAGCCGATTTGGGTTGATGCTATGGTGGAGGAGTATGACTCCATAGTTTGTAACAGTGTTTGGGACGTGGTTCCGAGACCGGAGAACAACTCAGTTGTGAGTTATCATTGGCTATACAAGGTAAAGCAACTTGTTGATGGTAGTGTGGAGAAGCATAATTCAAGATTTTTTGTCCATGTCTTTTCATAGGTCAAGAGGATCATGTTGATGAAGTATATTTCGACAGAGGAGCAAGATACTGACATTTTGACAAAGGCATTGTCAAAGTGTAAATTCGAGTTCCATAGAGATAGGATCGGGGTGGCATATAATCCCTTTCTTGTTGAGAGGGAGTGTTGAAATATGGAAACAAGAATAGTCCAATTTAATTTGTTCTTGAATTAAATTGTGAATTAAAATCGAATTTACTCTTAACAACGACTTAGAAATAATTAATTAATTAGTTGGAGAAATTTAAGTTAGAAGTCTTTATGAAGTCATGCAAGAGTTATCCCTTAAATTAAGGAGATAATATTGAGTTAGATTTAAGTTGTAATTAGTTAAACTCAGTTACTGAGTTAAGTCCAATTAAATTAGTTTCAAACTGTTTGAGGAACTAATAGTGAGTTAACAGTTAGTTGATGCATTAATGCACTCAACTAGTGCTACTCCAGTTAACTGAAGATGCCCTCATCAGAAACTCATACATGTCTATTCTAAGAAAGACCCAATTGAGATTAATGTTCAAGGACAATGTACTATCAATTGCATGTGTTTTCTCATGGAGAAAACTCATGCATGCATTCAAGGATTTATCCTTGAAGATTGCGCAGTTTTGAAGGTTTGGTTTTCCACTTGGTAAGAGGCTAATCATCCACAAGGAACAATGCAAGGAAATAGGAGCTTGGAGGGCATAGAGGAAGGCTGGAGAGAAGCCAAGATTGCCTGTGAGCATTTGTGAGGATTATAATGAGAGCTAGCTAGCTGTGAGAGCTAAGGCTTTGTATAATTCCTGTGTATTTCCACCATGTATGATAATACAATAGTGTGGGGTTTTTAGCTGAGGCTTTCCCCAAAGTATTTTCATGTGTATTGTGTCATTGATTCTTCTTCTTCTAGTTATATTGTTCAACTTGATCTTTAGGATTCCGCAAATTGATAGGAGAAGTAGGTTATGGTATTCTTCTTTGATTTATATTGCATTATCGGGTTAACCTATCACAGATTTTCTACATCGATATCATCTGTTACAATACATAATCATCATGATATCATTGTTGAGGTAGGCATACTTATACTTAGCCTATAAGCCAACATACATGTACAATGATTAAAGAAGTCTCATCCACTAACAAAGAAGTGTGGACCCATGCTTAGATGACTTTATGAAACAGTCATAGTCATCATACTTTGTGATCTGGTATGAATCCTGAAATCACAACCTAGATTGATGAAACTAGATCTAAGGCCTTCTACCTTGTTCACTTGATAGTATGAGTCTAACAATGTGAATAAGTGAGCTGATGTCAAACATGGTAGACACCACCTGATTACCAGCCAATGATGTAAGCTATTAACAGATGCGAGAGAAACCACTAATAATGATAATGACTCTCAAGGTACTATAATACAATCTATGTGGTGTGAATGAATGAGTTGAAGTTGAACACCACAAGGTGTCTTTCGATCGAAGGCCAATGACGAGGACCCATCGTAGGAAATGAGAAACTTGCCATTGAGGTATGCAAGTTTCAACGCACTGAAGGGAGTTTCTAAGTCAAATTTCTGGATAATGTGTTGATGTTGACAGGAAGTGACCCGTTGTAGGAGGGCCTTTATGTATCCCTCATCACACTACAAGGAAAATACCTTCTAGCAGAGGTTATAATGAAGGTTTTTAGTGTTATAAAATTGGAAAAAATTGTCAAAAAAACATTTGATAAACATTCATTTGGGATAACATAGATTTTAACAGAAGTTCATCACAAATGAAAAAATATGGGCAAACGGAGGTTCTAGCGAATGCTTTTTTTGTGAAGTTAATGGAACAAGTAGCACCGGTGCGCTACATATATAAAAGCACTGGGAAACATACATAACTAAAATCACCGAGGCATTGAATGCAAAGAATATCAGTATGTAATATATATTGCACTAGTGCTAATAGATAAAAAAATCCCCAGGGCATTCTTCTAAGGAACAACACTGGGACATGCAAAAAATAATTGTTGTGTCAATTTTTTTTTGTAAACTTGCAGCGTCGATGTGTATGGTTTTTACAAACGCATCGATGCGTTAGTTATACAAAAGGATTGGTGTTGTGAGTTTTCATAATGCACTGGGCTGGAAATAATATTTTGTAGGATCGGTGAGTTAGTTATATGAAAGCACCGGGGCATTAAGAATTACAATGCATCGGGGCATTAATCTCCAACAAGACCGGCACATGAAGAGATAGATGCACCAGTGCTCTCATTTTCTTAAAAGGCACCAGGCATGAAAAAATATGTCGTCATAGTGCTTTTATATAACATAACGCATAGATGCATATTTATGTAATAAACACACCGATTTTTTAATGAGATTTTCTTTTTTTTTGAAACATCAACCTACTATATCTTGTAACAATATTCATATAAATTAAGATTTGATTAGTGCATTTGTATATGATGTTTAAATTAATTTGTTATATTATTATATTTGGCATCTCTTCATTATAATATTTAATCATCCATATATTTAATCAGTGGTGTAACATTTCATAGTGACATTGGATAACACAATAGAATAAATTAAAATGTAATTTATTATATATCAATAAGAGGTTCCTTATCATACAAAATGAGATTGTTATTGGTAACCCCTTGTCTTTCAATTGGGACACTATGTTCATTAGATTAAACAAAATCACTGATTTTCACAGACAATTTTTTCAAAAAAAATAACAGGATGCATTGATATCCAAATCGATCATCATTTTTTGTTGGAACTGTTGTCAATACTTGAGCTACTTCCATGACTTGGTTTATTTGGAGGAATGTTTTGTTGATTGCACTGATTATTTTCATCTTCTTGATCTTGTAGTTCCATTTGCAAACATAAAAATAAAGTGTTATGAGTGTATCTACATTGGTGAGAATAATGAAAACTGAAATAAACAAGGTCGCATAGCTAGCATTCCCTACCGCTTGTTTTGATTATTGAACTTTGAAGTTGGCAAATTAAATGGTTTTTTTATGTACACAACTTTTTTGTATATCATTATGTGGTGATTTTTTGCAGATTACATTGGTAGAACTTAAATTCCAAAATATCTCTACCTATTTTCGATGAAGATTAATAGTAAAAAAATTGTTAATGCATAAATACAATTTCTTGCTTTCTATGTATAGTAAAGCACGATTATTTTCGTCTTCTTGATCTTGTAGTTCCATTTGCAAACATAAAAATAAAGTGTTATGAGTGTATCTACATTGGTGAGAATAATGAAAACTGAAATAAACAAGGTCGCATAGCTAGCATTCCCTACCGCTTGTTTTGATTATTGAACTTTGAAGTTGGCAAATTAAATGGTTTTTTTATGTACACAACTTTTTTGTATATCATTATGTGGTGATTTTTTGCAGATTACATTGGTAGAACTTAAATTCCAAAATATCTCTACCTAATTTCGATGAAGATTAATAGTAAAAAAAAATTTAATTCATAAATACAATTTCTTGCTTTCTATGTATAGTAAAGCACGATTTCTTTCTTTTTTGGAGAAGATCTGAATGTCAACGAGATAACAAAAGTTTAAAGTCCATTATAACTTACCATATTTTTAAAATTTATATATAAATCTCTTTATGCAAAGAGCGCCATGGACATTAATAATTGGATATATCTTTCAATATTAGGACTATTCAAGTCACATCCCAGCATATGTACTATGTCCAAAAATAAAACATAATTACATATTTCCATCTTTCATTGAATAATAACAACACTATTTTTACACTAAATTTATATCAATGCTAAGTTATTTTAAGGTTGCAAAAAAAATCAAAGATAACACTAACAACACTTTTTTTACACTAAATTTTATTAATGCTAGTTATCTTACAGTTGATAAGATACTAGTGGAGAATACGATAATCACTTTCAAAAGTGTTATGAAACCAGGACTTTGTTTCTACGAAAAAAATGTATCAACATGGGAGTATGATTGATTGACAATTCCTCCATAATGTTGTTCTGGAAATAGACATAGACTTGATTTTTATTTCTGAATTTGTGTACACTCATCCTTCAGCGAAAACCTACCTTTAATTTTATATTCCTTCATATGAGCTCATGTCAACATCCTTGTAACATAAAACAATAAGAATAATCACATGATTATTCATTGGATTTAACTAATAACATTTGAATACTGTTAAATAAATTGAATAAAGTCTCTTTAGACATAGTTGTCCAGAATTGTTTTAGATCTAATAAACTTTAAATTTTATGTTAATGTAGCTATATCAGCTTTTAAATACAAAAAAAATAAAAATCACATATAACGTATATCATATTAAAAAACATAAATTTGTGAAAGTTGCAAACCAGATTTTCTAGTTGAACGTAAAGCTCATTGCAATAATTCTGAAATCCAAGTGAACTTTCCACTTGAAAAGGATAATAAAATAGCGATAAAAGTAATTGTGAAAATGGGCTTGAGCTTTTACTTATATATGAATCTATGTTGCTAACTACTATCCTGACTACGCATGAGTGTCAAAACGGTATTTGAAAGTGTTATCGAGAAACATTTGTTCATATTGTAAAATCTAAACAGAAAATGGAGTGAAAAGAGGCAAGAGAAGTAGATAAGATAACACCATGCCTATGACTCGTCCACAAAAAATACACAATGTTCTAATTTAAATTAAAATAAATTTAAAAATATTAAAATTGGAAAATAAAATACATTTATGTTTGCTAATGCAGAATAAAGAAGGAAATGATTACTATTTTGATTTTCAATTTCGCATACTTCAATAAAGATCTATGGAAATTAGTTATGATCGAGTCATTTGGATAAAGAAGGAAATGATTAATATTTTGTTTTTCAATTTCCTATAGTTCAATAAATATATGTGGAAACTAGTTATGATCAAGTCATAAGTGTTTGTAGTCTCATGACATGAACTAGAGTCAAACTCGTTTAGTTGACTCCAAATTTGGATGATAAATGCACAATAGTTTCATGACATGAACTGGAGTCAAATTAAATTAATTGACTCCAAATTTAGATGATAAATGCACAATGTCTCCCCTTGGTGAACTTCTTACATAAATCATTCATTTATGAGATATTAAAAAATAGTTTTAAATTTTCTAGATATTAAAAATTACTTTTCATAATATTTTTGTCAAATGTCTCTTCCAATACACCTTTCTGATAAATAAAATCTTTATTTTTACTAAATATTCTCCAATTTTATAAAATATCCCATTTTGCATCCTAAATACTTATAAATCCCTTATATTCCATATCTCTCAAATACTTACAAGATTTAAATTTTTTCAAACTTCAATTCTCTTAAATCAATGTTGATCCACCTAGCTTATGTTAAGCTAAATCTTTGTCAACTATTACATATAATCCCGATAGAATTGGATTAAGATAGAGTTGGATTAAGAAGTATACCATTTCTTACACCATATGCATTTGGGTATAACCATAACCCTCCTAACATATTTTTTAATTAGTTATTAAAATGCTATTAAAATAAATTACAATCAAATACCACATAAATCACATAAATCATGTTTCACATGTTTATATCCTCGTCACATGCATAAAATTGGGGTGATCAAATAATAATCATTAATATTTCTATATAATGGAAATCATTTCATAATTATAAACATGGGTTAATAAAAAATAAGCCATCAAATAGAGAGTTCTATGATAAATATAGCTTGGTGTTTACCTACACAAGTTAACATCGTTAGTGTTTTGACGTTGAGCCCTAAATTGAGTCTCCCTGCATTAAGCTATCCATTAAATTCCATTTAAAACTCAATCTTATCTAATGTACAAGTAACCTACAATTCGTATGATATATTATATAAACACAGTGATGCACAAGGGAAACCAATAAATCCCATGCTATTGGGTATTCAATGCACATTAAGAGTACTATGATGGGACCTCAAGTCGGTGGGACCTCAAGTCGGCCAGCAAGATGGAATAGCAACTTCACCATACATGCATGGGCATGTAACGGGACAGCTCTCCGGCCGGGAAAGGACTCCAGCCTCGACCGGAAAATACTGACGCGACCTGCAGGGTCTCCAATGTTAGACGAATTGGACCGGCGGGACGAATTGGATGGGCGCCGAATAGTGGATCGATTTGAAATTTGAATTCAGACGAATTGGATGGGCGGGACGAATTAGATGGGCGCCGAACAGTGGATCGATTTGAAATTTGAATTTATCTGCATTCATTGTGAAAATTTACAATGTACCTGCATTTCTGATCCCAAACTCATTAGCTCCAAATAGCAATGTTCGCCGCAGCCTGATGGCGGAGGAGATGCAGTTCCCGGAAGCTCATCTCTTCAATTCGCCCTTCCTCTTGGCTCCCGTGGATAGAATAAGGGACATCACAACCAGAATAAGAAACAGTATCCACATTGCAAATTTCCCTGGTGGCTGTCGTGCTTCTCTGGGCGCTCAAGAACAACAGAATCGTAACAGTTTTTGCGTTTTTCGCCATTATTTTTGCTTGAGCACACAACTTTTAAAGGCCTCATCCTGCTGAAAAACTTTTAAAGGCCTCATCACTGATTATGTGCTAACCAGAGGTCACCAATTATGAATTGCGATTGGGATTAAAGGGCCCAGGACTGTGGATGGTATAAGAAGACAAGAAGCTGTCGATTTCATTTTGAACAATTGTTACAATTTTTCGCGCACTTTTACAAAGATGGCCAGTGTGCCCGTGATTCCATTACGATTTCGCTGTTGTATCTCCATTTCAAGTCCAAATATCACATGAATGATTTTGAAAGTGAGTTCGACGTGAAAGATACAGGCTGGGATGGAAAAAATTTATCCGCCAGGATTTGAATCTGATAGGAAAGGGAATCTTGTGATTTGAATGTGATAACGAAGGGAATCTTATTATCGAGCTCCATTCTCAGCTTGGCAGATAGGTTCAATTTATTGTATTTGGTTGTTTAAAATTTAAATTGGAGACTTGAAATGAAAATGCATCTGTTGATCGGGTTCGATTCATGCTCATGCGAAATACGTAAGTGCCATTCATAACCGTTTTAGTGCGCTGGGTTTCATGGGGTGTCCGAGTATCAACTGGACATGAATCGAACTCTTCCCATTAAGATGCATGGAAAGAAATCATTTCAAATAGATCAATGCTTTGATATCTACGTTTAAAATAAAAAAAATTCCTAAAAACATATTGGAAATTGGTTTGATATGCACGAGTCTAAGATTAAAATAATAACAATTTCAAAAGGGTTTTTTAAGCAAACTAAACTCTAAAATCATTTCCAAAATTCAATGTTCAAAAGCCATGTTAGGAATGGCATCTTTGTTAGAATTTAAAACACAGCTATCGTCAAACTATAATTTTAACGACTAATACTATCACAATGAGAAGTTTAAAATCAACCTACAGAAAAAGCGAGAGCAATTGTAATTTTTTCATTTTATAAACTTAAAAATCCTAAAATCTTAGTATTTTTTAAACCGTCACTTCCAAACTTCAAACTATAATATTAACGACTAATACTATCTATCACAATGAGAAGATTAAAATCAACCTACAATTAATACTATCACAATGAGAAGTTTAAAATCAACCTACAGAAAAAGGGAAAGCAATTGTAATTTTTTCATTTTATAAACTTCAAATCTTAGTAGTTTTTAAACCATCACCTCCAAACTTCAAACTTAAAAATGTTGTAACCAAAACCAACCAACCAACTCACCTGGCTCCTTTTTCACTACCCTTTCAAAAAACCAGAAAAAATAAAATTATACCAAATTAACCTTTTTTTTACAAAATGTTTAATATAAACTCAATATTCTTTTTCCCAAAACACTTCTAAAATATATAGATTAAAAATAAGATGTGTAATATTGTGTTTAATAGCATACCATAATATAAAGTTTTGAAAATTTAAAAATAATTGAGTTTCATTGTGATGCAACTAGTAGATTCATTTACCCATAAGTGATTAAATAATTAAATATTTTGAGTTTCAAATGTTTTGAATGAAAATTTTGAGAAAATGTTTGCACTTCTAAAGATTTGATTTCTCTTGACTATTCGTAAATCTATAGATTTATATTGATAAACTATCTTAACTATAAATTTTTTACATTAAATTATTTATGTTTTATATTCTCCACTTTAAAATATGAATTAATGCCACATATTTGGAAATGGAAAACATATATCCATAAAGTTATATATATAGGCTAATAAAAATAAAAGTATAAGAAATTTTACAATTTAAGCTATATTTTTTTCTATATATAAAATTATGTTTTTAATATGAACATGAAAATATTTTATTTATAATTATCATAAATAAATAAAAGTAAAATAATCAATATGTCATAATGTTTTGGTGAAGCATTTTTATAGGATAAATGAAGAAATGTCAATAACCAAAATAAAATATTTAAATAAACTTAGTATATATTAAAGAAATAAAGTGATACTACAATTATTTTAGGGTATATAAAAATAGATTAGTGAAATTATAAATTTCACATTTAAATTAGGATAGAACCATTTTGATTCCAGATTTACCAAGCACATAGAGGAATCAAATTTGTCAAATTGCAAATCTCATTCTAAGTGTAAAACTTGAGTAAAGGTTTATATATGGAGCTTTGATTCCTCTAAGCTCTTGGTAGATCTAGAATTATGATGAATCTATGCTAATATTGAGCAACACAATAGTAAATTTTTAACTTAAAAAAATTATTTTTGTTCATTTGTCTTATATAACATATACCAGTGTTAAGAAGAATCTATGCTAGTTTTGACGAACACTCTAATCAAATATTTTAACTATATGTTGGTTTTTTTTTCACTTGTTTTATATAATGTATAAGTAGTTCACATTAAAATATTTTATTTATAACTCTCAATCTCCACATTAAAATGTCAGTACATATAAAAATCAAGTCGATATGATCTAATCTCTCTCCCCATACACACACATATATATATATATATAAACCAAGGGTTGAGAGGGATCAGATATCTCAAAATGCAAACATTTGTTAATGTAAAATTCAAGGAAAATTTTGTACCTTTAGAGATTTTATTCCTTTAGACTAGTATTGGTAGATTCATGGTTAAATGGATCGAGGTTGGTTTTGAGCAACACACTAAAAAAAATGTTCTAATTATATTATTTTTTATTTTCGCTTGTTTTATATAATTTATAAGTAGTTGACATTGAAATATTTTATTTATGATTCATATTCTCCACATTAAAATGTTAATACAAAGAAAAAACATCAATCTTTATAAAATGCTATACATTTGTCTTTCTCTCTACATATACATTGAATATTTATTTTTCTATATATGTATATTTTATTATTTTCATTATTATTAATTTTAAAATACTATATATCAAATACATATTAAACATTGAAAGTATTACAAATCTCCTTCATAGCTTCAATATTAAAAACACAAGGGATTAATAAACCTTAGAAATTAATTAAACACAAGTGATTAATAAAGGCACATAATTATTAATATTATAAACCGAAGCCACTAATAAACCCAAAATTTTAAGATTATAAACCAAAGGGATAAATATTATAAACATAAAGGATCAACAAACCAAAGGAATCAATATTAAAAACACATGGGATTAATAAACTGTATGAAAATTAACATTTTAAACCTAAGGGATTAATAAATTCATGGGATTATTAATATTATAAAACCAACGAGTTAGTAAACCCAAGGGATAAATATTATGAACCTAAGGGATCAACAAACCCAAGGGATCAATATTAAAACCGAAGGGATTAATAAATCCTAGGAATTAATATTTTAAACTCAATGGATTAATAAACCCAAGGGATCAATAAACCCTAGGGATTGTAAATATTATAAACCCAACGAATTAATAAACAGAAGGGATAAACATTATAAACCTAAGGGATTAATATTAAACCCTAGAACTAATATTTAACCCTTAATATTAGGGTTTAATAAACCCAAGAGAATATTTTTTTCTCTAAGTAAAATTAATCTATTGATATAGGCAAAATGTACAAGCAGGCTCTGGCCTCAGTGGTGCTTGGTCAAGGGAATGACCATTTTAATCTTCCAAACTTGAAAATGAGACTGCCCTAGAAGGGGAAACCAGTCCTGGCCCAAAATTGAAAAGTTTCAGCTGCCCACGCAGGGGCTATAGTTCTCATATACAAATATTGGAGTTAAGACTGAGTAAATCAAAACTTGATTTAGACTTGACCATGTTTAGTCAACCAGTGGGGACAAAATTCCAAGCTATTACAACCAAGAAGGAAAAAATACTGTAAAAAGACTAGACAGGATGCAAAACAACAAAAGAAAAGTGTCAAAGCTGAACAGAACTAGGCTACTGCTCGCCATGTGATTTGGTGGCCAGCTGCTTGGTTTCTTCGGTAGGTTCCTCCTCCACTATCGGACACCACCCGTAGACTTCATAGCCTGTGTATTCTGCATGTCTGCCACCTGCGCTGTCCTCAAGTTGAATGCCCTTATCCTTTTGGTGGGTTTCATTTTCCATAGTTCGCGGATTGCTGCTTGAGGGGAGGTCCTTATCTGTTGTCGGAAGTTTGGAGTTTGGCTCCCCTGGTAAGAAATTAAAAGAAGGAACTTGGCTGAAATCCTTGCTGGGCGAAGGTTCTAAATTGGACGCAGAGAATTCCTTGAAGCCCAAGGTGATGGTGACCATAATTCTCGGCTTGTTCAGGGTGATTTGAAACTAGAAGTGAGCTTGCTAGCAGGATGTCACTGCGTGTAGGGGGGTGCTTCCAGAGTGACGAGGCCCGCTGGAGCTAGTTCTTCCTTGCTTGCTTCTCGTGTTCGGATATCTGCCATGGGGGTTGGGATTAGAGAGGGTAGGGGACAGGGAAACTGAGGGGGAAGAAGAGGCAGATGGGGGATGATAGCTGGCACACGGAGCACCACCGCGATTGCCTCCACACCTGCTGCTCAATCTGTGGCGATATCTCATGGGGCTGATGGAGAGAGGCTCCTGGGAGGAAGAAGACGGGGTTTCACTGAATTCACAGGCGTAGCAGAGGAAGGAGATGGGAACTCAGACCGTTGATGGCAGAGAGGGGATTGGGAGTGGTGAATACCATTGCCCATGTCTACGCAACATAATAATATGCATCTCCTTCCAATAGTAGTGCAGAGGCTCGGTTCAGAGACGGAGAGAGGACAGGAACAATTGAGGGGTTGAATGGAGCTGGGTGGAGTCTCTTGATCCATATTTTGGGAGTTGCAGGGAATGTCTTGAAATTTCCAGGTAGTTAATGCTGCCAACCTGAGAGCCATTATTTGCTTTGTTATCACATAACCGGTGGCACATATGGCTATACGGATGGGCCGCCTATTTGCCCACCTACTTGTGTGCCATAAATGTCTATCTACCACTCACATCTAAGGAAACCCAAGAGAATATTAATATTCATAAACCCAAATGATTAATATTACCAATCCAAAGAATTAGAGAACTCGTTTAATGTTAAAACCCAATGGATTATTAATATTATAAACCAAATGGATTAATATTATAAGTACAAATGATTAATAAACCAAAGGAATTGATAAACTCAACAAACTAATATTAAAAACCCAAGTGATTAATAAACATTCAGAATTAATATTTTAAACTCAGAGGATTAAGAAACATAAAGGATTAAATTACAAATCCAAGGAATTATTAATATTATAAACTAAAGTGACTAATAAACCTGAGGGTTTAATATTATAAACCCAATGAACTAGTAAACACAAGGGATAAATATTATAAACCTAAATGATCGACAAAGGAATCAACATTAAAAACAAGTGGGATCAATAAACCCTAGGAATTAACATTTTAAACCCAAGATATTGATATACTCAGGGGATTGATATTATAAACCCAATGGAATAATAAACCTAAGGGATTAATCCTAAAACCCCAAGTTATTATAAATCCAAGGCAATAATATTAAACCCAAGGGATTAATATTATAAAGCCAAAGCATATAAACTAAAATATAAATATTATAAACCCTAAAATAAATATGGTTGACCGTGGTTGACCATGGTTCATTTTCATATTCAGAAAATATTTGTCACAATGTGACCTTCGACCATGGTTGACCATTCTTGAGCATGATTGATTTTCAAATTGAGCCAATCTTTGTGACAATGTGACGTTGGGCAATGGTTAATTTTCATACTGAGAAAATCTTAGTCACAATGTGACATTATGTTGAAAAAGGTGTAACTAGGTTCAGTCTTCATAATGAAATGATCTTTGTAAATGATGAAATAAAAGAAATAAAATTATTTCTATATGCCTTGTTGTGTTGGTTTCATGAGCAATAGGCTTATTTGTTAGTGGCTCCCATTGAGAGCCTTAGGATTTATTATTAAGTCAAAGAGTCAATGTCATGTATGAAGAAGCTCTTCTTAAGCTTATGTTTAATGTATACAAGTCTATAGAAATTTAAAGAAGCCCTCCAAATGATAAGCACAATCCTATTCGTCATGTCAGCTTGCAAAATGAATAAAAAATAGTCATGTTGGCTCAAATAAAGAGACATAACGATTCCCTTTGTCATGTCGGTTTGTATACAAGGCTAACCACTATATATAGGCGTGAAAAGGATCTGCATTATAGGAAGGATAGGAACTCAGATCCTTTGAAATCTTGGACAAGTACAGTGGTTTAGAAATATTGTATGAGTACAATAGTTCAGTGTTGTGGTAAGGATCTATGTGTTTCTCGGTGATGTCTTGGTGCAGGGTAAACTTGGCATATACCCATACTTAGCCAAACTGATGCTAGGTTACCCAACATATACCCACAGTATACATATTAACAATGCATACACACCTTTTTCCCAGGTATTTAACTCTGCATGGAGTCAAATCTTCAACCATCACTCCTTACGACCCATTTATCAGTTCCTGTGCATAGGAACTTCAATCACCTCACTTGAAACCTCCTATCAGGAATTAAAAACCCATGAACCATAGTCCATATATATATATATATATATAACTGTATTCCTTTCATATGCCTTGGTTACATATATATTATCGCATGAAAGCTTTATCGTGCTTTTCCTTATAAAATCCCTTTATAAAGGAAAAATGCCCCAAAATATGTCTTCATCTACCTTTTGTACGACTATCGCACGGAACCCGAGGTAAAACCTCGGCGCAATCAGCCATCGCAATGTCCAACGCTCATACACATATGTACCATCACCCCTCCTCTGACTCCGATATGACTATC
The DNA here is from genome assembly GCA_000404065.3 of Pinus taeda. Lineage (NCBI taxonomy): Eukaryota > Viridiplantae > Streptophyta > Pinopsida > Pinales > Pinaceae > Pinus > Pinus taeda. Next base: position 53,109 of record APFE030311624.1, on the reverse strand, counting down.
AGATCATTTAAGCCTTAAAAGGCTCAGTAACACTTTATTGCAATAACAAAGAATACATAGGAAATACACAGAGGACTTCACTTCGAAACCTTATAGCGGATTTTAAATAATATTTAGCTGCATTCATATATCATTGGGTCTGCTCATTGCTGGACTCTCCACTGCGCCATTCTCCATTCCCTGATGCCGATACCTCCGATCACCAATTATCGCATATCGGCGATATCACTATCGGTATATCGCAACACTTTGTTCCATTGCCAGCCTTACTCCTCTGATCGATTTAGTGATCCAATCGTGTCTGTTGATCTTTGAAGATCCAACGACTGCTGAGAATGAATTCTTTATTTCTCTGCTCTTCCCTTTACTTAGAATTTACGCCATTTTAAATGGTTTCTGCGTCTCTTTTGGGTTCTTTAGAGGTTCTTCCTCCTTCGCTATTCACTGCAACTCTTCCTTCTGAGCTTCCTTTATTCAGCTTCCTCTGGCTGGACTCCTTAGCGAATTCTTGCTTTGCAACTCCTCCCAAAGCAAACTCTGTCTTTCACTTGGATTCAATGATCCCTATATGATTCCTCTAAATCATCTTCGCTCCTCTGCATCCTTCAGAATTCTTCCTACAACTTGTTGCAGAGCCTACGAATTCACAAGTAATTCATACATGAAATACTTCTTAAGCATACTGACATAGACATGAACTAATCTTGCATATATTAAGATAAAAGCATAGATTATGTTCGAGACACCTCGGTCTCACGCATGCCTGATTCTCACATTAGTGGCCTCTTCTTACTCTGCTAGTAGCCTTACATATATTTATATGGAAACTTTGGATTAGATTACTATGAAGGACCTGATCAATCCTCCAACAAAAGCCCTAAAGCTCGCTACATGCATACATATGTGGCAGATAAATAAATCTCCTTGAGACTTTATCCATTCCATATTTTTCTCTGTTTTAAAACAGAAAAGTCCCCTTATTAGCTCAATGGTCCACTTCTACTCTAATTAGTTCCTAAAAACTCTCTCTTGCTCCTGGCGAGTTGGATTTGATTTCTACCACTGATGTTCTCATTTATTTATTTTGAGAGCATTTACATATTCTCCCATTATCTAATTAAATCACACTTAAAGGCCTAAATATTGCATTACTTGATATTTAGGAAAACTATTTCCTAAAATGCATGAGCCCCTATGTCTACTATTTACAATGATTTTCCTTGGGCTGAATTCTCCTGCATCATGTCTGGGTCTCCTCATAGACTTAATGAAGTAATGTCTCAACATACTAAGATGTAGTCCCATTGTCCACATATGTGTAACGAAGATCTCTCAGTAATATACTTTTGGCATACCTTTGTCTCAACATATAGTCTTGACATTCTTGTGAAGAGGAGGATCTTAAACTATCACTCTTTGTCTCAGCATACATTTAAGATGCAGCTATAATTTGAGCATAGAAGTAATCATAGTTAATACATAGTCATAAGCATGATGAATATCTCAGTATATATATACATATCTTAGTATAAAGATCTCGGTGTTATGGTGAAAGTATCAATGGAGGAGCATCAATGATCTTAGTGGAAGAGTAGCAATGATCTCAATAAAGGTGTTGCAATGGTGCAACTATAATGATCTATGCGGTGCAATGATGATGACCTAAGTGAAGCAACAATGATGATGATGATATCAGCAGCAACAAAGAAGAGGATTGGTATCTTGGTCTTGGAGTGGCCTAATAGGTCAAGGGTAATGGTCTTGGTATTCTTCAATTGGTATCTCTATAAGAAAAATTTGTGTACTGGGGTTTCCTCTTAAAGAGTGAGAGGTTTTGGCCCTAGCAGAAAGCCAACATCTTGTGTCCTTGTCTCTTTTGTTTTGGTAACTATTTGATGAACTATGAGTACACTCTAATAATAAAAAGCAAAGATTGTGATAATAAGAAAAAGTTAAAAATACCTCACAAATAGTTATCTTGGTGAGAAGAATCTTATTAACATAATTTGCCCTAGATTCTTCAACATGGTATCAGAGCTAAGGTGCTGAAGTCAAAGGAAGGGAAGCAAAAAGAGATATTCAAGGATCATTTTTCAAGAAGGGCATCAAAGAAAGTTGAAGGGTTTTGTGTTTCAAAACCTACTTCAAGGATTGAAGGATCAGTTTACAACAACAGTATACAGTGGCAAGGGATTTTGTCTATATAATTAAGGAGAAAGTATACAACAACAAGAGAATTTAGTCCTACAGCAAGGCTGATTTGGATCCTTATCTAAAGTTCTACGATCAAGTAATCTCAGTCAAAAGATGAAGCGTTTAGAACTCAAGTACATATCAACAATTTTGGTGTCTCCCATAGTTTTGATCTATGTCAGACAATGATCTCAATAATAACATGATGGCATCATACTAGTGACAACCACTACCTCAGATTGAATCATTTTCTATAAAGAATGCAGTCTTGACAACTCATATTCATGATACTCGATGGCATATTGAAGCAGATCATCTACAACATAATGCTCAAAAATAGGTCCAGGTACTATAAGGTGATCATAGAAAGTAACCTTGATATTCTATGATTCTACATGATGATGAATACTACAAGTTTCACATGTGTGACAACAAGAATTCCTGGATGTCTTTTCGAAAAAAATTATCGGGCTTCCCCCAAAAAGAGAAATTGATTTCAATATAGAGCTAGTTCCAGGAGCTACCCCAGTGTCAAATTCCCCTTATCGAATGAGTATGCCTGAATTAATAGAGCTTAAGATGTAGTTACAAGAGGTGCTAGATAAAGGGTACATTCGCCCAAGTGTATCACCTTGGGGAGCCCCAATGTTGTTTGTGAGAAAGAAGGATGGGACCCTACACCTATGAATTGATTATAGGAAACTAAATAAATTAGCTATTAACAACAAGTACCTGTTTCCAAGAATCGATGATTTATTTGATTAAATCAAGGGAGCGACTGGGTTTTCTCAAATTTATCTACAGTCAAGGTATCATCAAATCAAAATAAAAGTGCGAGTAATCTACAAGACAACATTTTGAACCCATTATGGTCATTATGAATTTGTCGTCTTACCGTTCGGGCTTACTAATTCCCCTGCAACTTTCATGAGTTTAATGAATGGTATTTTCACCCTTACCTAGATAACTTTGTTTTGAGTTTTACTCACGACATTATTATATACTCAAGGAACTTAGAAGAGCATAAGGAGCACCTTTGGATAAGTAAGTGAATTATATTATAGTTTTAAATATAACTATTAATATATTAACAAAATTATGTAATGACTAATATTATATTAATATACAAAATAATGTTTATATACCATATAGTTATTAATGTGGTGGATGGTGGATATAAACTTATAGATATATATCAACCTCATTCGTAAATGTGGTTGTAGACGTATAGTATATATCAACCACATTACATAAATGTGGTTGTGCTAGTTATAGGTACTTATAGGTACTTTAATATTCAAGGTATGAAGGAGATTTGTAATTCTTTCAATTTTTAATATGTATGTGATATACAGTAATTTAAAATTAATAATAATGAAAATCATCAAATATACACATATAGAAAAATAAATATTCAATGTATATATAGAGAGAAAGAGAAATGTATAGCATTTTATAAAGATAGATGTTTTCTCTTTGTATTAACATTTTAATGTGGAGAATATGAATCATAAATAAAATATTTCAATGTCAACTACTTATAAATTATATAAAACAACTCAAAATAAAAAAAAAACATTTTTTTAGTGTGTTGCTCAAAACCAACCTCAATCCATTTAACCATGGATCTACCAATACTAGTCCAAAGGAATAAAATCTCTAAAGGTGCAAAATTTTCCTTGAATTTTACATTAAAAAATGTTTTCATTTTGAGATATTTGATCCCTCTCAATCCTTGGTTTATATATATATATATATGTGTGTGTATGGGGAGAGAGATTAGATCATATCGACTTGATTTTTATATGTACTGACATTTTAATGTGGAGATTGAGAGTTATAAATAAAATATTTTAATGTGAACTACTTATACATTATATAAAACAAGTGAAAAAAAAACACAAGTATAGTTAAAATATTTGATTAGAGTGTTGGTCAAAACTAGCATAGATTCTTCTTAACACTGGTATATGTTATATAAGACAAATGAACAAAAATAATTTTTTTAAGTTAAAAATTTACTATTGTGTTGCTCAATATTAGCATAGATTCATCATAATTCTAGATCTACCAAGAGCTTAGAGGAATCAAAGCTCCATATATAAACCTTTACTCAAGTTTTACACTTAGAATGAGATTTGCAATTTGACAAATTTGATTCCTCTATGTGCTTGGTAAATCTGGAATCAAAATGGTTCTATCCTAATTTAAATGTGAAATTTATAATTTCACTAATCTATTTTTATATACCCTAAAATAATTGTAGTATCACTTTATTTCTTTAATATATACTAAGTTTATTTAAATATTTTATTTTGGTTATTTACATTTCTTCATTTATCCTATAAAAATGCTTCACCAAAACATTATGACATATTGATTATTTTACTTTTATTTATTTATGATAATTATAAATAAAATATTTTCATGTTCATATTAAAAACATAATTTTATATAGAGAAAAAAATATAGCTTAATTGTAAAATTTCTTATACTTTTATTTTTATTAGCCTATATATATAACTTTATGGATATATGTTTTCCATTTCCAAATATGTGGCATTAATTCATATTTTAAAGTGGAGAATATAAAACATAAATAATTTAATGTCAAAAATTTATAGTTAAGATAGTTTATCAATATAAATCTATAGATTTACGAATAGTAAAGAGAAATCAAATCTTTAGAAATGCAAACCTTTTCTCAAAATTTTCATTTAAAAATCATTTGCAACTCAAAATATTTAATTATTTAATCACTTATGGGTAAATGAATCTACTAGTTACATCACAATGAAACTCAATTATTTTTAAATTTTCAAAACTTTATATTATGGTATGCTATTAAACACAATATTAGAAGTGTTTTGGGAAAAAGGATATTGAGTTTATATTAAACATTTTGTTAAAAAAAGGTTAATTTGGTATAATTTTATTTTTTCTGGTTTTTTAAAGGGTAAGTGAAAAAGGAGCCACGTGAGTTGGTTGGTTGGTTTTGGTTACAACATTATTAAGTTTGAAGTTTGGAGGTGATGGTTTAAAAACTACTAAGATTTTGAAGTTTATAAAATAAAAAAATTACAATTGCTTTCCCTTTTTCTGTAGGTTGATTTTAAACCTCTCATTGTGATAGTATTAGTTGTAGGTTGATTTTAATCTTCTCATTGTGATAGATAGTATTAGTCGTTAATATTAAAGTTTGAAGTTTGGAGGTGACGGTTTAAAAAATACTAAGATTTTAGGATTTTTAAGTTTATAAAATGAAAAAAATACAATTGCTCTCGCTTTTTCTGTAGGTTGATTTTAAACTTCTCATTGTGATAGTATTAGTCATTAAAATTATAGTTTAACGCCAGCTGTGTTTTAAATTCTAACAAAGATGCCATTCCCAACATGGCTTTTGAACATTGAATTTTGGAAATGATTTTAGAGTTTAGTTTGCTAAAAAAACCCTTTTGAAATTGTTATTATTTTAATCTTAGACTCATGCATATCAAACCAATTTCCAATATGTTTTTAGGAATTTTTTTTTTTTTTTTTTTTTTAAACGTAGATATCAAAGCATTGATCTATTTGAAATGATTTCTTTCCATGCATTTTAATGGGAATAGTTCGATTCATGTCCGGTTGATACTTGCACACCCCATGAAACTCAACGCATTAAAAATGTTATGAATGGCACTTACCTATTTCGCCTGAGCATGAATCGAACCCGATCAACAGATGCATTTTCATTTCAAGTCTCCAATTTAAATTTTAAACAACCAAATACAATGAATTGAACCTATTTGCCAAGCTGAGAATGGAGCTCGATAATAAGATTCCCTTAGTTATCACCTTCAAATCACAAGATTCCCTTTCCTATCAGATTCAAATCCCGACGGATAAATTTTTTCCATCCCAGCCTGTAGCTTTCACGTCGAACTCACATTCAAAATCATTCATGTGATATTTGGACTTGAAATGGAGATACAACAGGGAAATCGTAATGGAATCACGGGCACACTGGCAATCTTTGTAAAAGTGCGCGAAAAATTGTAACAATTGTTCAAAATGAAGTCGACAGCTTCTTGTCTTCTTCTACCATCCACAGTCCTGGGCCCTTTAATCCCGATCACAATTCATAATTGGTGACCTCTGGTTGGCACATAATCAATGATGAGGCCTTTAAAAGTTTTTCAGCAGGATGAGGCCTTTAAAAGTTGTGTGCTCAAGCAAAAATAATGGCGAAAAACGCAAAAACTGTTATGATTCCGTTGTTCTTGAGCGCCCAGGGAAGCACGACAGCCACCAGGGAAATTTGCAATGTGGAGACTGTTGCTTATTCTGGTTGTGATGTCCCTTATTCTGTCCACGGGAGCCGACAGGAAGGGCGAATTGAAGCGATGAGCTTCCGGGAACTGCCTCTCCTCCGCCATCAGGCTGCGGCAAGCATTGTTATTTGGAGCTAATGAGTTTGGGATCAGAAATGCAGGTACATTGTAAATTTTCATAATGAATGCAGATAAATTCAAATTTCAAATCGATCCACTGTTCGGCGCCCATCTAATTCGTCCTGCCCATCCAATTCGCCTGAATTCAAATTTCAAATCGATCCATTGCTCGGCGCCCATCCAATTCGTCCCGCCCATCCAATTCTTCTGACATTGGAGACCCTGCAGGTTGCGTCAGTATTTTCCGGTGGAGGCTGGAGTCCTTTCCCGGCCGGAGAGCTGTCCTGTTACATGCCCATGCATGTATGGTGAAGTTGTTATGCGATCTTGCTGGCTGACTTGAGGTCCCATCATAGTACTCTTAAAGTGCATTGAATACCCAATAGCATGGGATTTATTGGTTGCCGATGCACAAGTGCCCAATATTGTCCAGTTCCCCAAAATAAGTACGACAACAGGAAGTTTTGCTTTACTATTACATTAAATAGTGGTTACCAGGAGTAACATTTTGTTGTTTCATGCAAATTGTAAAGGAAAAACTATTAATGCTCCAACGCCTTCTAAAACAGATGGGATTGACATCCCTTATCCGAAGGACCATTTGCTATTGATTTCGATGAGTAGAAAATAAAATACATATTTCTATGATAAATATGGCTTGGTATTTACCTACGCAAGTCTCTGCAAATTTGGTGGCAAACATCGTTAGTATTTTCACGTTGAACCCTGAATTGAGTCTCTGTGCATTAAACCATCCATTAAATGCAATTTAAAACTCAATATTATCCAATGTACAAGTAACCTGCAATTCGTATGATATATGAAATAAACACGGTGATGTACAAGTGTCCATCTCCCCAGAATGAGTACGATCTAAGCAACATAAAAATATTTATTGTAATTTTACAATCATAGTTTCAACCATATTAAACTTTGTAATTTATAAAATTATCTTTGCATTTGTTTAAAGTAAGTCATTTTGCATGCAATTTCATATATAAAAGTTTCATATAAGTTCACCAATAGATAATCTTGTAGAATATCATTTAGATTCACAAGTTCATGCAATTTACTAAAGCACGGGACAAGAATCTGCTTCTACTTTCAACCAGCGGAAGCCAATAGATCGATGAAAACAATATGAACAAGAAGAAGATAAATCAATGACACATAACACAAGATGTATCTGTGGAAAGCCACTGCTCAAAACCCCGCTATATATATTGCATATATCAAAAATATGAGTGAATATACAAAGTTGTTGAAAATAGCAACAAGAAATGTTAAAAATAAAATCCAGGAATTCCAGTTTAATTTGTCCTTGAATTAAACAAGAATTAAAATCGAATTCTATTCTCATAGAAACTTGTAAATAGTTAATTAAGTTTAATTAAATTAATTAGCTTTGGAATTTTGAGTTGGAAGTCTTTCTGAAGTCATGCATATATTCTCCCTAAGTTTTAGGGGTACAATATGAGTTTAATTGTGAGTTATAATTAGATAACTCAGTTTACTAAGCTAAGTTCGGTTATATTAGTTCCAAACTGTTTGTGGAACTAATAGAGAGTTAACAGTCAGTTGTTGCACTAATTCATTCACTAGTGCTACTCCAATTAACTGAAGATTCCCTCATCTAAAACTCATGCATGTCGATTATGAGAAAGACCTAGTTGAGACTAGAGTACAGGGACAGTGTACTATCAGTTGTATGGTTTACTAAGTTGTATAGATCATGCATGTAATCAGGAACTAAACCTAGCGTGGATTGTATAGTTTTGGATGCATTGGATTCCCATTAATATGGGCTATTCAACCATAGGAATTGCACACGGAAATAAGGGCTTGGAGAGAAGCATAAGAGACTAAGGTTTGACTAGAGCTTGCTTGTGAACTGGGAGATTGATCATACTAGGTGCATCGATTGTTCTTGTGAGAAGAAGCATTGTATTATCATCTTGGATTTCTGATTTAATTAAAATACAGATAGTGGGGAATTTCAGCTGAGGCTTCCCCAGATACTTATTGTGTTACATGCCATTGATTTGTCTTCCTCTTGCTATTATTGTTTTCATTGATCTATTGGCTTCCATTGGTTGAAAGTAGAAGTAGATTCTTGTCCTACGCTTTAGTAAATTGCATGAGCTTGTGAATATACATGATTTTCTACATGGTATTAGAGTTGAGGACATTTTACTAGCGGAGATTTCGAAGTTTTGAGTTCAGGGTTATAGGTGAAATTCGAATTTGCATTTGATACTTCAGGATCGGCAGATGGCGTTCTACGGTTTGCAGCTCGAGTATGCCTTAGATGATAGCTCAAATTATATAGGATGGAAGGACAGGATGGAGGTCATGTTGGAGGATAATGGCTTGAACAAATTCATTGATCGGGACATTCCTAAGCCACCAAAATCATATGCGCAGAATCTGGTTGAATGGAAGAAGTATGTGGCAAGGGCGAAGCAGATAATCCTTGAGGGAGTTCGAGACCACATTGTCTTGAGTCTCCATGGGAAGGAAACTACGCATGCTATGTGGAAAGAATTGAAGGGCCTTTTCCAAAATATCAATGACCAAAGGAAGTTGGCACTGAAAGATAAAGTTCGAAAAATCAAGATGGAGGCAGGCGACTCAATTCCAAATTACTTGACCAAGTTCACTCAATGTTGTGATGAACTTGGAAGTGTTGGAATCACGGTTGTTGAGGATCATATGGTGAGTCTTGCTCTTCTAGGACTCCCAAAGAGTTGGCATAGTTATCAGGACTCTGTCAATGGTTGGGAGTTGCTACCAAATTGGGAATGATTGTGGTCAGATTTAATGTATGAGGAGATAAGGAGGAACACTAGAGATGGGACCTCTTCCAAGGAAGTGGAAGATGATTTTTCCTTAGTGAGTGAGGAAAAGAAGGTGAAGGGAAATAAATCCCAAGGTGAGGAGGGCGAAAAGAAGATGGACTTGACGAAAATCATGTGTTTTCACTGTCACGAGCACAGGCACTATGCCAAGAACTTCCCACAGAAGAAAGCAAGAAAGAAGGAGCCGACAATAGTGATAGTAGGTGAAGCTCTAGATTCACAATTCGAAATTGATTTCACTCTCATTGCATGCATGGCTAGCACTTTCATGGGAGGAATGTGGTATATTGACAGCGGTGCTTGATTCCATGTGACGAGGAATAGAGATCTCTTTAGTGATTTTGAGGATAAATACCTCAAGCAGAGAATAGAGTTTGGAGATGACGAGAGGTATAGAGTTACTGAGATCAATACATTTACCTTTCAGAGGGAGTCTAGCTCCCCTCTCAGGATCATAGATGTGATGTATGTTCCAGGACTAAAGAAGAATCTTGTTTCAGTCGCGGTATTGGAAGACCGTGGCTATGATGTGGTTTTTAGTAAGGGAAAGGTTTTCCTTAGACACATCACCATGGGACAGGTGAAACATATCGGTTCATGAGCCAAGAACATGTATGCTCTTGAGGTTCAAGATGCATGCAAAGCCTTGAGGAGCAAGGAAAAGGTTATAGATTTGGTGGCTGAGAAGGAGAGTAAATTACCTCTCAACATGCAGCCCTAGAAGAAGCTTCGAAAGCCGTTTCAGGAAGTTGTGGAGCAACCACAACTAGAGATTCTGAGAGGAGACTGAGTTGAGAGATCCACTCAAGCAGAGAAGAAGAAGTCTTAGAAGCAGTCTCAGACAATTATGGAGCAGCCACAATTGGAGAAGCAGATAGGAGACCAAGTGGAGGTGTCCACTCATGCAGAGACCTCCAGTAGGGGGAAATTTCAATCCAAGTGGGTAGAGGGAGCACATGCAGCCATACCTCCAGGTGTAAGGTGCGGTGATGTGAAGTGATAGTCCCAAGAGGGTTGAAATTGGGCAGGGTCCATTGAGAGGTTTTATCTCATGGATCATACCTTGCTACGGAAGCCCAAAGTACATAGTAGCGGGTGGAATCAATGGTGATTGATGAAGTCAGAGATTAGAGTGACAGAGGCTAGAGTAGTCAAATACTGAAGAGCATGGAGAAGGGTTGACAACAATGCAGAAAGCTAGAGTCAACAAAAGCACATATTTTTTAGTAGACAAATGCAATAACAGTGAGAGACTTTGATGAAAGATGCATCATACTGATTCAAGTTGGATGTTTTTTTGTTGTTGGACTTGTTGTAGCAGCAACACTAGTGAGAAGTGTTGCATGCAAAACATTCCAAAGGTTCAAGATCGGTATCGTGTTGAATTCCTTTCTTGTTGAGAGGGAGTGTTGAAAATAGCAAAAAGAAATGTTAAAAATAAAATCTAGAAATTCCAGTTTAATTTGTCCTTGAATTAAACTAATAATTAAACTCAAATTCTATTCTCATAGAAACTTGTAAATAGTTAATTAAGTTTAATTAACTTAATTAGCTTAGGAATTTCGAGTTAGAAGTCTTTCTGAAGTCATGTATATGTTCTCCCTAAGTTTTAGGGGTTCAATATGAGTTTAATTGTGAGTTGTAATTAGATAACTCAATTTATTGAGTTAAGTTCAGTTAAATTAGTTCCAAACTATTTATGGAACTAATAGAGAGTTAACAGTCAGTTGGTGCACTAATGCATTCGCTAGTGCTACTCCAGTTAACTGAAGATTCCCTCATCTAAAACTCATGCATGTCAATTATGAGAAAGACCCAGTTGAGACTAGAGTGCAGGGACAATGTACTATCATTTGTATGATTTCCTGAGTTGTATAGATCATGCATGCAATCAGGAACTGAACCTAGTGTGGATTGCATAGATTTGGATGCACTAGATTCCCATTAATATGGGATATTTAGCCATAGGAATTGCGCAAAGAAATAGGGGCTTGGAGACCAGCAGAAGAGGCTAAGGTTTGGCTTGAGCTTGCTTGTGAGCTGGGAGATTGATCATACTGAGTGCAGGGATTGTTCTTGTGAGAACAAGCATTGTATTATCATCTTGGATTTCTGATTTAATGCAATACAGATAATGGAGGTTTTCAGCTGAGGCTTTCCCCAGATACTTATTGTGTTATGTTCCATTGATTTGTCTTCCTCTTTCTATTATTGTTTTCATCGATCTATTGGCTTCCGTTGGTTGAAAGTAGAAGTAGATTCTTGTCCTATGCTTTAGTAAATTGCATGAACTTGTGAATCTACAGGATTTTCTATAGTTCTCACTAGAACAATTCCGCACAAGTATGCTCAACCCTCTTAGCTCACAAGCTATCTCTTGGCCAACATTTAGCCAATTCTGCATCTCTCCTAGCTCCTAATCTCTTGTGTTATTCCTAGGATGAATAACCTGTTTTTAAAGGGAATTAATGCTTCCAAAACTATGCAATCCAAACATAGGATAAATCTCTTATGCATGCATGATATTTACACACTATCTCTGCACTATAGTCTCAATTGGGTTTTTCACTAAACTGACATGCATGAGTTTCTCATGAGGGAATATTCAGTTAACTGGAGTAGCACTAGTGGATGAATTAGTGCACCAACTGACTGTTAGTCCTCTATTAGTTCCTCAAATAGTTTGGAACTAATTTAATTGAACTTAACTCAGTAAAAAGAGTGATCTAGTTCCCAATTCAATTTAAACTCATATTGGACCCCTAAAACTTAGGGAGAACATATACATGACTATAGAAAGACTTCCAACTCGAAATTCCTAAGCTAATTAAGTTAACTAAATTTACTTAAATTTTTACAAGTTGCTATGAGAATAGAATTCGATTTTAATTCTCAGTTTAATTCAAGGAAAAATTAAACTGGAACTTCTTGTTGTCATTTCTCAACACTCCCTCTCAACAAGAAAGGGATTATCACCTACCTCGATCCTATCTCTTTGAAACTTGAATTTACATATTGAAAATGCCTTTGTCAAAATGTCAACATCTGTCTCCTTCGTGGGAATGTACTCTAACAACATAATCTTCCTCGATACACAATCTATGAGATGTTGATATCAAATATCAATATTCTTGGACTGATCATGAAAAACTGGATTTTCAGAGAGTTTGATACAACTCTGATCATCGCAGTAAATCATAGTTGGATCCATCTGCTGACCAAACAAACCAATGGGATCTTCCTCCTACAGATGGCCTCACATGTTTCCTAACTCGAAATCATGTACTCTACCTCTACCTAACTGAGTGCAACCGGTCTTTGTTTCCTGCTGTATGAAGAAACTGTCACAGACCCAATACTAAAGATCCCTCCTAATGTGATATTTCGGTTGGATGGACTACCTTCCCAATTTGCATCGGTGAAGCCTTGAAGATTCACTCCCTCTATCTATCTGTACCATAATCCATACTAAGAAGTTCCCCTGAGGTATCTCAACACATGCTTTGTCGCCTTCCAATACAACTTGGTATGCCTAACCATCGCTTGACTAAGCTATTTAACTACATAGAACATATCCAATCGTGTTTCCACAAAGTACATGAGTGAACCCACAAGCTACTTCTAAACAATAGCTTCCACTACTTCCCCTGAAATAGCATCCTCCTTCCTCCAGTTACCTGCTAGAGGAGTCTCCATGGGTTTGCATCTCTCCATATGGAATCCCCTGAGTATCTCATTGGCATACTTGCCTGAGACAAAAACAAATTCCCATCTCCTTGCCATACTTCCATGCCAAGAAAATAATGCATGAGCCCCATGTACTTCATCTCAAACTCTCTTGCAAGGTCCTCCTTGCAAGACTTGATTAGTTGATCATCACTTGTTAGTATGAGATCATCAACATAAAGTACAATGATCAACAATTTACCTTCCACCACTATGTGGTATAGGTTCGGATCCGCGTCACTCTTCGTGAAGCCCAATTTGGTGAAGTAGCTATCTATCCTAGTGTATCAAGCACAGGGTACTTGCTTCTGCCCATACAACACTCTTTTGAGCTGGCACACATGCAACTCATGGTCAAAGGTTTCAAAGCATTCAGGCTACTCTATGTACACCTCTTCCTCGATTATGCCATTAAGGAAGGTTGTATTCACATCCATTTGATGTATCTTCCAACCCATTTGTGCTGATAGTACCAATATAGATCTTATTGACGAGTACCTTGCAACAGGAGCAACGGTCTCATCATAGTCAATCCCCTCTACCTGTGAAAAGCCATGGGCCACAAATCTAGCCTTATGCTTCTCCACACTACCATCTACAACTTTATTTACCTTGTAAATCCAACTGGAGCTCACCACTGACTTTTTCTCTGATCTTGAGACCACATCCCAAACAATGTTACGAACTCTGGAGTCATACTCCCCCACCATGGCATCAACCCAAACCGGTTGCTGCACTGCTTCCTTAAAGGAAGATGGCTCTGTCACAACACATTTGACCATAAGAGCCATGTATCCAGTGTACCTCTCAGGTGACCTCCTTTGCCTGCGATGAGAAGTGGGTGCTCCTACATTCTCCCATGCATCATCCCACAATCTATCAGCCTCTCTGGTATGCATTCTTCCCTCTCTGGAAGACTCTGCCTGAGTGGATGTCTTCACTCCCGAATCATCTACATGTGGATGCTCCATATTAATCTAAGGCTCCTCAACCTTAGGAGTTAAAATCTCCTCATTCTCATGTATCTCAAGCTCCCTGTCAAGGGAAACTCTCAAGACCTTCTCCTCATCGAATCTGACATTCCTACAAACCACTATCATCTTTTTGGTCAACAAGCACACCCGATAGTTGTGAGGTGTATCAATGTACCCCAAAAATATCCTCAACTCTGCTATAGGGTCAAGCTTCATCCGTGCATCTTTGGTCACATGGAAATATACCGATGACCCAAAAATCCTGAAGTGACCAACATTTGGCCTCTTACCAGAATAAGCCTCCTCTGGTGTCTTCATTTCAAGTATCCGATGTGGGCTACAGTTTTGAAAATAAAATGTTGTGTTGCATGCCTCAACCCACTAGTGTAGTGGTAGGCCTTGATCATGCAACATCACCGTCGCTACCCCTAATATGCTTCTATTCTTCCTCTCGACCACCCCATTCTACTGAGGATTATGGGGTGCTGACAACTCCCATTTAATCTCTTCTGCAGCACAGAAGTTCTTAAAATAATTTGAGACATACTTGCCACCATTATCACTCCGTAGAGATTCAACCTTCTTGCCCGACTCTTTCTCCACCAATGCTTTAAACTCACAAAACTTTGTGAAAGTTTAATCATTTTTCTTCATGAAAAATATCCAGCATTTATGAGAATAATCATCAACAAATATAACATAATACCTATGTTTGGCCATGGATTCTGTCGAGAATGGACCACACATATCTGAATGGAATCGCTCTGGAATAGCCTCTGCTTGACTGTCTCTGTCATGAAAGGAATACTTGGTGTATTTTCCCAAATTACACCCCTTTCATGTATCAACTTGCTCGAATGTACCTTTGGGAAGACCGGTATAGATCTATTGCAATATCTTCAAATTCCCATGATGTAAATGGTCCAATCCCCCGTGCCACAATTCGCCAACGGATCGGCTCTGCACCCTTTTTGCTTTTTTGCTCAAAGAAACATGCTCCTCTACCTCCATATTATAGAGATTCTTCACCCGAATCCCTATCTTATTTACTTGACCCGTGGCTATGTGTTGAAGGAACATCTTTCCTTTCGAGAAGATCACATCACAACCTCTATCCTCAAGCATGGCAACAGATACCAAGTTCTTCTTCAGCACGGGCACATACATAACATTCTTCAAGGTGAGTGGAACCCCATGCTTCCTCTAAAAAGTAATTGTGCCTAATCTAGTCACACTATACTTCCCATGGTCACCCATCTCGATATGAATCTAGAGATCTTTCTCCTCCAGGTCACTGAATAACTCTTTGTCGCCATTCATGTGGAATGAAGCTTCACTGTCTAAGTACCATACACTTCCCAT
Organism: Pinus taeda; assembly: GCA_000404065.3. Classification (NCBI taxonomy): domain Eukaryota; kingdom Viridiplantae; phylum Streptophyta; class Pinopsida; order Pinales; family Pinaceae; genus Pinus; species Pinus taeda. The sequence goes on along the minus strand of APFE030311624.1, from coordinate 37,563 downwards.
CATTAATGACACTATGCATTCAATGAGGGAAAAGACCAATTCGAATTGAGAGGCCAAAGCCTCACCTGTCGCTCCTCCTGAGGACTTCTTCTTGGACTTATTGAGTGGACAATTTGTAGCAAAATGGTCCAGCTCATGATAATGAAAGCACTTAACTTTCATCATGTTTTTCTTCTTACCTCCATGATAAGAATCCAATTTAGAATGGGAATCTTTCCCTTTCCCCTTCTTCGCCTTAATTCCTAAGGCACAATTCTCTTCATCATCAGTCTTTGATGAAGAGCCATCCCTAGTGTTCCTCCTAGTCTCCTCTTGCATCAAATCCGACCACAGACATTCCCAATCCGGCAGCTTCTCTTGACCATCGACAGAGTCCTGATAACTATGCCAACTCTTTGGGAGTCTGTTAATTCCCTACACTACTAGTGTAACCCCTTATTGTTATTAGTACAATCCCCTTATTATATTGTTGTGCCCATGTAGTCCCCATATTGTTATTATTGTGCCCCATAGAAGCCCACTATTATTATTATTGTTCCCTTACATTATTATTGTTATGTCGGCTCTGATTATATTATGACCCCTTAGACTCCTATATATAAAAACGAGGTCTTGTCATTTGTATCATCCAAGAATTTTTCATTTATGTAAAGTAAAGGAGGTTTCCCCCTCGAAGAGGCTTATTTCTAAGGCGTTTATCTCTCTTTTCTATCTTTTTGTGAGCTAGTTTCATAACATTTGGTATCAGAACTTTGGATTCTAGGGTTTCGCTGCTCCAAACAGGTCATTGTGGTATTTGCGCTATAACTTTTTTCTGTGATGTTTTAGAAGTCTCAAAAAAAACCCATTTGAGAAGAAATTGTGTTGAACCTTGAGTCCAAATTTTAGAGCTTTTTGTGCAATATTGGCGGATATATGATCTGAGGAAGTTGGTCTTTTTAGAGACTCCTGAATTACATTCAAAACAGGTGACCTGGGGAAAATCATCATAACTTTCTCTCCGAGCATCGGATTGAAATTTCGTAAGAAGGTACAGAAAGAGGACGGACTGTAGTTTCTTTTGTGCATTTTTCAGATCCAAAGGTTGAAACAGTGACTTGTGGCATGTCGTACAAGTTCGCTCTACTGAACTAGTCTATAATCAAGTCACTGTGGGAGGTTTCGCATAACTCTTCCTTGGAGAACCCAATTTGGGTCAGACTTGTGGCATTGGAAAGAGGACACAGAGGGCTACTACAGGTCACAAATTAAGAATGAGATGATCAAAAAGTACAGAGATACATTAGAGGCAATATCGAGCTCCTACAAAGTGAAAAAAGGTGTGTAGATTTTCTTAAATTTTTGCTTAAGCTTGGTTTGAAAATTTATTCGAAGGAATTCAAAGGGCATAGTAGAGCATTATTATTGGTAACTGATGCCCTGAGGAGAGAAAATGCAAACACCTAGTAAGGAACCTGAAAGCTCTAGCATGACTCATGAATAAGAGGAAGAAATGCTACATGATATATCAAAATTACAAGACCAAGTGCAAAAAATGCCAGCCTCACAAAAGCTAACAGAAGCTAAGATAAATGGCATGGAATATAATATAAAGGGCATGGAAGCTAAGATGGACGATTGCAAGACAAATTTTAAGACAAACATGGATGATTTGAAGACAGATTTGAAGACAGACATGGACGATTTGAAGACAAATTTGAAGACAGACATGGACGAATTGAAGATAAATATGAATAAGTCGCTACAAGAAATGGTCACTAAGGGTGAAAGGGTAGTAAAGGAAACTCATGATGAGAACAAAATAAATTTTAATCATCATTCCACATAGACTCTAATGTTGGATCGAAGATGCACCATATTCCAAAAATCGATATGAGGAAGTTTGATGGCAAGGATCCGCAACATGGATATTACAGATGGAGCAATTTTTCGATCTCAATAATGTGCAAAACACACAAAAGGTACGTATTGCAACTTTATATTTGGAACCAAATCAGTTTGTATGGTATCAATGGCTTTGCTCTCGTAAAAAATTATCACTTGGGCAATTTTTACGGAAGAATTG